>JAABOM020022884.1:0-18236 GCA_011800125.2 Solanum clarkiae
TATTTATGATTGCCTTACGACTCAGAGCATCGGCTACCACATTTGTCTTCCCTGGGTGGTAAAGTATATCAACGTCATAATCCTTTGTTAGTGCTAGCCATTTTTGTTGTCTTAAGTTTAGGTCTTTTTACTTAAATATGTATTGCAGGCTCTTATGATCAGTATATATGTTAATGTGAACCCCATACAAATAGTCGCTCCATATTTTAAGAGCACACAACCTCTGCTAGCTCAAGATCATTAGTTCGGTAGTTCTCATGTGGTTGTAGTTGTATAGATGCATAAGCACTTAAACTACCATGCTCTGTCAGTACACACCCTAAGATAACTCCTGAAGTATCACAATAAACCGTATACCCCTCGGTGCCTTCTTGAAATACTAGCATAGGTGTAGAAGTTAGCTTATATTGCAACTCCTGGAAGCTCCTTTCACGTGCATCATTCCATTGGAACTTGGTTACGTTATGTGTTAACATTTTTAGAGGTACAGAAATAGAAGAGAAACCTTCAACAAACCTTCTGTAATAACCTACAAACCCTAGAAAGCTCCGTACATCTGTGGGTGTTGTTGGCCATAGCTAATCTTTCACAGCCTCTATCTTTTGTGAATCAACCCACACTCCCTCATTGGATACAATATGACCCATGAATGCCACTGATTTTAGCGAAAATTCACATTTAGAAAATTTGGCACATAATTGTCGATCAACAAGAACCTGTAACACTTATCGTAAGTAATTTGCATGGTTCTCTTCTGATCTTGAATATACAAAAATATCATCTATAAATACTATCACGAACACATCCAAGAATGGCTTGAATACCCTATTCATCAGATCCATAAAAACTGCAGGTGCATTCGTTAGCCCAAGTGACATAACAAGAATTCAAAGTGACCATAGCCTATTCTGAAAGCAGTATTAGGTATGTCTTTCTCTTTCACCCTTACCTGGTGATACCCTGATCTCAAATTAATTTTTGGAAAGCATTTGGCACTCTATAACTGATCAAATAAATTATCAATCCTGAGGAGGGGGTATTTATTCTTAATTGTCACCCTATTCAATTGTTAATAGTCTATACACATTCTCAAGATGCCATTTTTTTACGTACAAATAACACTGGTGTACCCCAAGTGGACACACTAGGTCTTATAAAACCTTTCTACAATAAGTCTTTTAACTGCTCTTTTAATTCATGCAATTCTGTCGGGGCTATTCTATATGGAGGGATGGAAATAAGTTAAGTGCCTAGAAGTATGTTAATAACAAAATCTACTTCTCGTTCTATAGGTAAGCCTGGAAGTTCTTCAGGGAACACATCAACAAATTCATTTACTACTACAACTAGTTAAAGAATTGGCGATTCTGTCTCTATATCCCTTACTCTAACTAAATGGCATATGTACCCATTAGATATCATCTTTCTTGCCTTAAAATAGAAGATAAACTTACACTTTGCTGCCCCAATATTGTGTTCCCATTCAAGAACTGCCGCATTTGGAAAGAGAAAGTACACTCTCTTAATTCGGCAATCCACAGTGGCATAGCAAGAAGCTAACCAATCCATACCCATTATAACATCAAATTCCACCATTTCTAGCTCAATAAGGTCAGCCAATGTGTCACGGTCAAAAATAGTTACTACACAATCATCATAAACCCTTTTAGCCATAATAGACTAACCGGTTGGTGAGGACACTTCAAATAGTTTGTTCAATAATTTGGGTATTCTCTTAGGCTTCCCAGCAAATAGTGGAGTAATGTATGATATTCTTGAACCAAGTTCAATTAATGCATATACATTATGTGAAAAAATGGACAATGTACCTGCAACCACATCGGGTGAAGCTTCCAAATTTGGCCGACTCCCCAGAGCAGAAGTGCGATTTTGGACTCCACTAGATCAAGTTGCCCCTCTTACACCTCTACCACGACCCGTGTTTGTTGACCCATACCTAATGGAGGAACTGACGATGACGATGCAGCCGTTGACCTAGTAGATTGTGCTATATCACCCATAGGCCTCCTTGGGTAATCTCTTATCATATGCACTAGTGGATCACACTAATAACGAGCGTCTATCCCAACACAACATATACCTGAATGACTTCTTTCACACTGTTTACAAGGCTGCGTAAGAGTCATTTGCTGGCTTTCTGAATATTCCATTGTCCGGGCACCTTGCCCTTCACTTCTTGGACCAAACTCCTAGACCCTTGAAGTTGTGGTGGAGTACTGGCTGTAGAGTAGGAGCATGATGGCCTAGGCGGTATATTAGAAAATCAAGGCCCAAGCTCACCTTGGGGTTGTGTAAACTGCCCTGTAGACCTTGCCCTCTTGGACTGCTCCCTTTCTAACTCTTGGTCCTTCCACTTTGCCTTTGATCCTCCAATTTTTATGCAAAAACTTGCATTCTCGCTATATCCATGTCTTTGCTCAATGAAGCAATGGTACAGTCTCTGACCAGATATGTATCCAATCTATCCACGTATCGATGAACTCTATCTGCAATAGTAGCAACTACATCAGGAGCATAACTGGACAGGGAATTAAATTGAAGGTTATACTCCCTCATGCTCATGTTCCCTTGGTGGAGGTTCAAGAGCGGATCTACACGGGCGTCTCGGATCTATAATGGCAAGTAATGGTTAAGAAATGCCTCTTTGAACTCCTTCCAAGTAGTTGGAGGTGCATCTATACCCTTAGATTGCTTCCAAGATTCATACCACAATACAACCACATCCTTTAACCTATATGTTGTTAACTCGGCAGCTTCTGTACCAGTCATATGCATAAAATCTAAAGTACGTTGAATATGATTAATAAAGTCTTGTGGATCTTCATTAGGATTTTACCTAGTAAAGGATGGAGGGTCCAAAGACAGTCACATATCCTCGTGCCAGCTGCCCTATTCACACCACCTGGACCTTTGTGTCTTTGACCTTGGCCAGCAACTACACGAGTCAATAGTTTGACTGCATTTCTCAGATCCTGCACGGTAGCATCGATAGGTGATTTTGGGGGAATTTCACTACTTTCTGGTTCATCAGGAGCTGGAGGACTTAGAGATGTCTGTGACAGAGACTCATCTCGAGCCTCATTTCGTTGTCTCACCCGACTGGGTATACCAACCACCACTTCTACTTCCTTCCTTTTACCTATTTTTTTCCTGGTTTCTAGCATACTTACCGTACAAAATAATTTAGGGGTTAGACACAATCCACCTATTACACTTTGCTCTATGGCATGATCTAAAGAATGAAAGAAAGTAATAACTCCTAAATTCCACGTAGCCTCTTGCTTATAAATGTGATGCACAACACATTGATAAATAAGACTCTATATAGACACGGCTTTGTAGACTCCCTAGGATGACCCGCTCTGATACCATTTTGGTCACGCCCAATGTCCCGTAAGGCAGACTAGCACCTGTTGCCGATAAGGCAAGGGAGAACCAACCTGTGTCTATGCGATTTATATACATATTGTACGGGATTTCTTCATTCAACATGCCTTTAAGAAAGTAAGCAGTAATAACAAGCAAAAAGGAAATGCATATGGTTAGGCCGTTGGGGGCCACATTGTCTAAAGTATGAGACATGACCACACTTTAAATTTCATAGTCTACAAAGCCTCTAGATAAGGAAAAGTGTCTGATAAGGGTCAGGATAGTCCACACATCAACTAACTATACAATGCAAAAATATAAGCTCTAGACACACAACGCTTCGAAGCATCCTGGAGCTTGGTAACAACATCTTTATATCCTGTACTCGTACTAGGGAACGCTACTAGCACCTGTACCTACAATATGGAATGCATGTACCCTATAAGGGATGCTAATATGAGATAAGATATTGAATATGTAAGGTGGAAAATACAGTATATGAAGTAATAACTCAAATTAAACTTTGCACTGGTGTAGGATAAGAGACCACCTTTAGTTATACTGTGGGATCATGTACTTTATGTTCCTTTTATTACTTTACCTTTATTGTATAATCTGTGCATTACATGTAATACAAATGACTAGCTGATCAGCGGTAAATCTACATCAGGATCACCCCCGGCTAGGCTTTTCCTTTCACACCTTGGGCTTACCCCTGTGATAGGATTGACCCTAGCTAGGTGATTCTTCCACCCCTCGGGTTACCACCCATCAATAAGCAATACACTTTACCTTTCAATTACCTTTGAGATGATTCTTTTGGTTGTCACAATATTAGAGTTGTAGGACTATAGATGTAGCATGTGACATGTAAATAATCATACAAGACAATATGACAATGAAAAGAGTACATTACACAAATAATGAAATTCGTATGAGATGAAACAACTCGTGAAGTTTATTTAGCAATAAGAACCCATGTAACTTGGTATCCCTTTGTATATGCGGATTTGAAGGTTACTACGTATGTGAGCATATGAACATGTGAAAGAGTGCAGACACGGTTAATAGTTGTGTTGGAGTTTGTAAGTGCCTTTATGTGCCAAGGAAGAATCTAGGTTTCATGTCAAGTAATATGAAGTTGAGTAGCCTTACATACGTCGATATATGACCTCGTTATTACCTCAGAGTAAGCTCCTTTTCCCTCAAATATTTATCTACTATAGAGTAGGCAATGACATTGGTAGTAGCAGCTAACAAACACTTCTTGGCAGTTCAATCAAATGTAAAAATAAACATTGGGCAGCAACCCGTAAGCATTGACCCAACGGCATTATTTCATCCCTTCCACCCCTAAGCAAATATGTCTATTACCCATTATATATACATGGTGTATAAAGCCTAGTTTAGGTTCGTAACATGTCGAAAACTGTCCACAATTCACAGCACTCCCCAACTTCACATGATATACAATCAGGTAGCACAACCTTACGTCATTTCCCTATATCTCGACGTCAATAATTCAAAACTATCCGAACTTTAACCAAATTGTCCTCAACACATCTTTACATAAAAGAAAACTTAAAATAGTCTTATAATAGTACCAAAGATGTCATGAAGGATGTGAGGCAATAGCCTTCCATCCATCAGCTACCAAGCCCCAATCAGAATCACAGTTAAGATAGCACAATAAAACTCGTTGCTAAGTGAGTCAAAATCAGGGCAGAAACCTTAGATTAATATCTATAACTTAAATCATGTTAGAAACATCAACTTCTCTGCATAATCCAGCCTACACACCATAGAGAAATCACTACAAAAAAAGGCAAGTGTGCAGCAACTTTCTAAACACATGTTGTCCGACTTTTGTTCACAAGCATAGCTAGCATATAATTATTGTTTTTCATGGGATAAGTATAACAATTACATGGATATTTCCACTTGCCTTAGCCTTCAAGATTGAGGTTTCCTTCAAGAACCCTAGAGGGTTTTATTGCCTTCCTTGTGAAGTGAAGTAAAGAGAAAAAAGAGTCTTTAGGAAAGCTGAAAATTGTTCCAAAGTGAAATGACTTAAGGGACTATTTTTAAGCCCTTTTAAAGGGAATATTTTGACTGAATTTCACTTGAGATTGTGAACACATATCAACACATATTAATAATCTGGTGATGCAGAAGCTTGGGCCTCTCACTTGGTCTTAAATGGTTTTGAATGTTGATAGGGCTTGGCTTCCCATTTTCGTAATTCCTCTTTACTTAGTTTGGGCCTAATCAGTCAAGTGGGTTGTGATGTACTTGGGCCCTTTTATTATTCATCTCGGGACATAAGTATTGTCCATTTATGATGGTAAAACATGGGCTAAAGTTACATTCTTAACATGGACTTTATTCATTATCGGACTTGGACAGATTTGACGTCGAGTCTTGTCTCCGTTTAGCTAGTATATTTAAGTTAAGCATATAGGTGACTCACCTACTAGATTCCTAAGTCCTACAAGAACCTCACTTCTTTCACCTTGTTTAAGATCGTGATCTCCTCAATTTGACTTAAAACTTATTTGCACTCAACCCTGTTCAGCGTTAGACATATATGTCGCCCTCTAATTTGGGATTCAAGCACTTTTAAAAATTGGCGCTAATTTGAAAAGCCATATCACGTTTCATTTGCATAGCACTAGTACTGTAAGATATGGGGTGTTAAAGTAGACTTAGAATTAGTACCTTAGGCTTGAGTGTAGTGGAAAAGATAAGGATACCACTTTTGCATTTCTGTTTCGGCCTCTCATGTAGCACTTTCGACTTGTTGATTCTTCCAAAGGAACTCAACGGATGTCATTTCCTTGTTCCTCAATCTCTTCACTTGCCTATCAAAATTCCAAACTAGAAACTCCTCATAAGTCAAGTTATCCTCAACAACGCCCACCACATCAAAAGGTACAATAGCATTAGGATCACCCACATATTTTGTCAACATAGAGACATGGAACACTAGATGAACCAAATTCATTTCACTTGGAAACTTAAACTCGTAAGCTACCTTGCCAACCCTCTTCATCACCTCAGAAGGACCCACATATGTTTGAATCAACTTCCCCTTTAAACCAAAACGGACCACACCTTTCATTGGAGAAACTTTCAAATAGACCCAATCACACACTATGAACTAAAGGTCTCTTCTTCTCACAATGGCATAGGATTTTTGATGAATTTGGGTTGTTTTCAACCTCTCCCTAATCATCCTAACTTTCTCAAGAGTGTTCAAAACCAAATCAGGTCCCTATAAAGACATCTCTCCAACCTAAAACCAACCAACCGGAGATCCACAACGCCTCCTGTAAAGAGCCTCAAAAGGAGTCATACCAATGCTAGAGTGATAGCTATTGCTGTAGGCAATCTCAATCAAAGGAAGATGGTCATCCCCACTACCTCTCCACTCCAATACACATGCTCTAAGCATATCTTCAAGGGTTTGAATGGCTCTTTCGCCTTGGCCACCCATTTGGTGGTGAAAGGGTGTGCTAAGGTGAACTTTTGTACCAAGACCCCTTTGAAAAGATCTCCAAATTTGTGAAGTGAATTGTACACCATGATCTGATATGATGGACGAAGGAACCCCATGAAACCTCAATAGCTCATTGATGTATAACCTTGCATACTCTTCAGCACCATATGAGGTCTTAACCAGTAGAAAGTGAGCTGATTTTTTCATCCTATCAACCACTACCCTAATAGAATCAAAACCATTTTCAGTCTTGGGTAACCCAACCACAAAATCAATATTAATCACTTTCCACTTCCAAGTGGAAATCTCTTTGTCCTGGGTTAGGCCACCTGACCTTTGATGCTTGGCTTTAACTTGTTAATAACTATGGCAACCGAAAAAAGTTTTGGCAATGTCCCTCTTCATGCCTCCCCACCAATATACATCTCTCAAGTCCCTATACATTTTGGTAGAACCTAGGTGGACAGAATAAAAAGAATTATGGGACTCATCAAGCATTTTCTCCCTCAAGCCATCAAAACAAGGCACAAGCAACCTATCTTAGTACCAAAGGCCACCATCTCCCCCTTGACAGAAAACCTCTATTTCCCCTCTTTCACCAAGGCCTTCAATTCAAGCAAAGAGGAGTCAAGATCTTGTTTTTCTATCACCTCATCAACCAAAGAAGATTTGGAACCATCAATAACAACCACACTAGTACCTACCTCTTCCAACCTAACCCCCAATCTAGCCAATCGATGCACCTCCCTAGCCATCTCCCTATCACCATGATCAACATGAGCTAGGCTACCCATAGATACCTGAATCAAATCATCCACCATAACATTTTCCTTCTCATGATGGTAATGCATACTCATGTCATAGTCGTTAAGAAGTTCTAGCCGCCTTGTTTTTCTCAAGTTGAGATCTTTTTGAGTGAAGACATATTGGAGGCTCTTATGAATGGTGAACATAACAACATGCACTCCATCAAAATAATGACGCCAAATCTTTAATGCAAACACTACGACGGCCAATTCAAGATAACGGGTAGGGTAGTTCTTTTCGTGCACCATGAGTTCCCTGGAAGCATAGGCTATGACCTTTCCATTTTGCATTAGCACACAACCCAAACCCACTCTAGAAGCATCACAATACATAACAAATCCCTCAATCCCATCCAACAGTGATATTATAGGAACAGACACTAGCTTATCTTTTAATGTTTTGAATCTTCTCTCACATTCATTGGTCCACACATACTTAACCTTCTTTCGAGTCAATTTTTGTTATAGGGGAAGCAATGGAGAAGAAGCCATCCACAAAACTTCTATAGTAACCCGCAAGGCCTAAGAACCTCGTAATATCTGATGGATTTAATGGTCTAGGCTAATCCCTAATCACATCGGTTTTCTTAGGATCCACTTTTATACCATCCTCCGACACCACATTACCAAAGAATGCAACCTCCTTCAACCAAAATTCACACTTTTCATATTTAGCATACATTTTCTCCTCCCTCAACCTTTGCAACACGACCCTCAAATGACCCTCATGCTCCTCCCTAATATGTGAATAGATAAAAATATCATCAATGAATACCATAATAAAGGAATCAAAGTAGGGTTTGAAGACCCTTTTCATTAGGTCCATGAAGATGGACAGCGCATTAGTCAACCCAAACAACATCTAAACAAACTCATAATGCCCATATCTAGTCTGTAAAGCCATCTTAGGAATATCACACTCCCTCACCCTCACTTGATGGTACCCGGATCGAAGATCAATCTTAGAGAAAAAGCTAGCCCCTTTAATTGGTCAAACAAGTCATCAATTCTTGGAAGAGGATATCTATTCTTTATAATGACCATATTGAGTTGATGGTAGCCACTGCACATTCTAGGTGACCCATCCTTCTTTTTCACAAACAATGCTGGGGCACCCCCAAGGTGATTGACTAGGTCTAATAAATCCCTTCTCGAACAAATCTTTCAATTGCTCATTTAACTCCTTTAACTTTAGTGTGGCCATACGGTAAGGGGAAATAGAGATGGGTTGAGTATCGAGAAGGATATCTATACCAAAATCTATCTCCCTTTCAGGAGGGACACCAGGAAAGTCATTTGGGAAGACATCAAGAAACTCATTCACAATAGGAAATGACTCTATAGAAGGGACTTTGGACTCCACATCTTTAACCCTCACAAGATGGTAGACACCCCTTAGAGATCAACTTACGAGCTTTAATGCATTAAATGAATCTACCGTTGACCACCACATCTTGACTTTCACACTCATGTAAGGGTTCATTTGGAAAGTGAAACTAGACCCTAGAGGTTCTATGATCAATAAAAGCATAGTAGGCATGCAACCAATCCATCCCAAGATTGACATCAAAATCTACCATGTCTAATTCAACGAGATCGCAAGGCATCAACTTATGCAAAATGCAAGTAGGAGAACTTCTATAAACTTTTCTAGCAACAATAGAGGCACCAATAGGAGTAGAAACTTAATATAACTCATACAACAACTCGGGGTCAACATGAAACTTTTTAGCAACAAAAGGGGTAATAAAGGAAAGAGTGTCACCCGAATCAATCAAAGCATATACATCAAAGTCAAAATTATCAACACACCGATAATAATATCTTGAACCTCACCAACCCCTTTCCTCCCATGAATAGCATAAAATGGATTGTGCCTTGAGGCACCACATTGAGGACCACCTCTATACAATGGGACTGCATTTGTAGCCCGGACCTTACCATGATTTCTTAGACAATCTATCTTCTTGTGACCAACCTCCCCAAAACCAAAGCATACATTAGAGCCCTTCATACAGGGCCATTGTGACTCTTCCCACATTTAGGACACACACCACTAGGAGCCACACCACCAACACCTTGAGGCCTTGGGAGGTCATTGGGAAACCGCCTATTTGTAGCATAATGAGACCCTTGGCCTTGATGAAATCTAGTACCCATTTGGAACTTACCCTCAAAACAAGCTCTCTTATCCTTATGACCCCTCCTCTTCCTCAAATTTTCCTCATCAATTTGCTTGGACTATGTCATCAACCAAGACCAGTCCATGTTATTAATTAGCAAGGCGAACCAGCATTCTTCACTCACCAAGTCGGAGACCCCCATCAAAAATCTATTCATCCTAGATCTAGGATCAGCCACCAAATGAGGAACGTACTTTGAAAGTTCATTAAACTTGAGGGCATACTCCCCCACACTCATGACACCTTGTTTCAAGTTCATAAACACCAACAACTTTGCTTCCCCAAGATCAAGGGGGAAGCACCGATTGAGTAAAGCCAAATTGAGCTCTTCCTAAAGTATCACATAACCATTTCCCTTCTCCCCCTTACATTGATCATACCAAATTTGGGCTACCCCTTTGAGTTGGTATGCCGCCAACTCTGCCTGTTCATTTCAGCCCAATACCCATGATCTTCAAGATTTTGTATGCCTCATCAATGAACTCTTGTGGGGCTTTATCTACCTTTGACAGATAGAAAAGCAGAGGATTCATCCTCATGAAGTCTCTTATCCTAGATCCTAGGGTAGTAGCATGAGGGGTTTGGGCCCCTTGGTTGATTTGGTCGTGCATAACTTGGGAAAGCATACTGAGAGCATCCAGGAGGTCATCAATGGTATGTCACTCCTCGGGAGTTTGGGATCATCTCTTCTAGTGTTTGGCATGATCTAGCGTAGCAAAGAACAAATTGTTAGGGTGGAAAAACTTACCATAACTCTATAGCATGACTTATAATATGAAGAAGGAAAATATTTCCTAAAACGTCTCATAGCCTCCTATTCATAGTCATGGCGCGCTTCACAACCATAAATAGGACTCTAACCACGTAGTTTGTTGGACTCTAAGGATTTATCAACCTAGTACTCTAATACCAAGTTTGTCACAACCAAGCCTAGGGCCTAGGCGTGACACAGCGCAAGGGAAACCTGAAGGGACCCCAAGAAAGACTCATAAAGCACTCTTACACATCCTTGGTCATGGAAGCCATAATTAAAGCCTCAAAGATAAAAGAATGGAGAAATCGAGGATAAGAGAAAAGCTTTCACAATATCATGGTCAAAAGACAAGAGTTAAACTTATATCATAGATACATAACATGTCCAACAAACACCTCTAATAAATAAATGATAGCAGGGGCAAAGACAAAGTAACTAGGCTCACCCTTGTAGTCAAAATAAACAATAAAGATGCATGTCTCCATACATAATAGAAGAAATGTAGACTAGGTCCCTGAAGTGTAAGACTCACCAACTAACTCGAATAGCACTGAACTAGCCATGTGGAGGAGTATGATCAACTTGGGCACCGTTTCTTATATGGTGACATCATGTAGGCATAGAGTATACATTAGTATATTTGAATGTATTATGTATGTAGGCTACAATGCAACATTAGATAGGCATCATAACCAAAATGCATAATATCAAACAATAAGTATAATATACAATATGGAATGTATGATCAATGCTTAAGTAAAACATGCTTAAGCGACTCATTCTTATGTAGGATATCATATGTGTAAAGTATACCTAGCTAGATTTCCTAAGTACAAACACGTTGGTAGGTTAGTGATGATGTAGCCCCATCACTTAGGTGTTGAAGTACTAACCCTTCACTCGTTTGGTGATAATGCCACCCCATCACCTAGCTGTAGAAGTACAAATCCTTCCCTTGGTTGGTAAGTACAAATTCCTATCTTGGTTAGTCATAATAACATCACATCACCTAGGTGGAGAAGTACGAACCCTTCCCTCGCTTAATGAGTATAAACCCCCATCTCGATTATCCAGGTTGTTAGACCCCTCGGATTGGATATCGTCTAATGCAATACTTTTATATAGAGTATATTATACAAATAATCTCATTTCATTATTATATAGTCAATCATATCATATCTTATGCTTTGGACCTTCAACTCCTCAGGAAACTATATCCGAACATTTTATCAAACACCTAGAGGGTGTGTAATGCTCGTGTAAAACCATGAAATATAGAGATTAAATCGTACAACAAAAATACATTCTAAAACCATAAATCAAAATCTTGCAACACCCTTAAGAAACATACATTAAAACCCCTCCACAAATCTTAAAATAGATCAAGGGTTTATAGCTCAAAATATAACAAACAATCGCAATTTCACATAGCTTTAACATTGTGTGCAGTGAATTTCATAATAATCAAGACCCATTTGTAATTCAACTTTAAATTATGAAATTTACATAAAAGGAGTCTTGGTATTACGAGTGTGAGGAACCCATAAAAGAAACCCACATACCTTAGGTCTAGAGTTGCTTGGAATTGAGATTGGGAAGAATGGAGGCTTGCAAATGATCTTTGAATCCAATCTTGTTCTTGGGATTCCTTGAAATTAAATTGCGGATTCATGGAGGCTTTTGAGAGAATTTAGAATTTATTTTTGACGAGGGTAATGAGTTTGATCCTTTGGAATTTTTTTAGGTCTTTTAGGAAGGTTAAGATAGCATTAGAAGTCTAAAAAGGCCATTAAAGTAATTAAAATTTACGAAGATGCCATAAGTGAACAGGTGGAAAAATTTGCAAAGTGTCATCTCACTGGAGACTTGACTGGCTATGTGGCACTCCACTGGTCGTGTGGAGTACCCTTGTGAAGTGCCCTAGTGAAAAAAAATTGATGTTGGGAAACTTAGAAAAATTGACGTCTCGTCACTTTCACGGACCACCTCACGGGTCGTGTGATGCTTCACGGTCCATTGCAACATACGTGGCTGAAAGTATGACGTTATTCCACCTCATGCCCATGTCGCACGAGCTTTTCCCCTTCAAACGGCTCATCAAGGGTGCCCGTGGCACCACCCTTAGCTGCATTTTTTCCCATTCCTAACGAGCCTCCTTGACATACCTTGTGATCCGTCCACATGGTCAATGGCAAGCTACACGGCCCGTACCACTAGCTGTGTCACATTCCTTTGGCTAAAAATGTCCCTTTCTGACCCTACGTGACCCAGACGTCCCATCCAAGGACACATTGGCCGTCAAGCTACCCGTGTGACAACCATTCACAGGAGGGCCTCACGAAAACTGTCATAACTCCCTCATCCAACCTTAGAATGAGGTGAAACAAAGTGTATTGTAAAGCTAACTCAAATAGCTTTCATTTGACATATTTTGGGCCAGCCAGTTCTAAATATGGTAAAAGTTATACTATTTTAAATTTGACCGTTGCATGAACCATTACAAAAAACTTAACTTTTAGGGAAGTCTTGAACTCGTTTAGGTACTAGGAGTCTTCCATGTACCTAATACACCCCCAACCTAACCAAATGGGCCTTGAAACATGGATATATAAGAGTATAAAGTTACGGGGTGTCACATAATCATACTTTAGTCATAATATGAATAACTTATAAGAGACATGATAACATGTCTTGAGTAGCTCATAAACATGTTTGGACTCTAATAGTGAGCCTAAATTGAACATGAGAATAGATAGTAATCATACGTGATGCATTTATTTAACATGAATGACTCACAAGAGGTAAGAATCTTGAAATAGGGCTTAATGGTACTTGCAATATCATAGATATTTTTCATGAATTCAACAGATACATGGAAGTCTTTAATCATCATAAAGTTACTTGACTTGGAAATTATGTAATAGATCATCAGTAACTTGAGAATTCTTGTCATGTCGTTTTATCAAATACATGGTGGGTCATAGTGCTTGTTCAAAATAATATAATTTAAGAGTGAAATAATATGAGTAAACTCAGTGCAAATCAACCCACAACATGTAGTAAAACCCACATGTAGGGTACCGTGACATCCATAATCAAATCTCATAATAAATCATAGTTTTATAGCTCAAAATATGCATAGTATCTATAGTCAATGATCAACTCATATTATAAGCTTAAAATATATACTCATGCATAATAAACAATACTTTGGTAAAACCCCAACATAATTCATGCTCATATTTCATAATAAGGGATACTCATAAGTAATACAACTCGAAATCACGCAATTTTCATAAAAAGAAAGATTGGGTTCCATGGGTGATAGAACCCAATGGATGAAACCCACATGCCTAAAACTTGCATTTTCTTGAGATAAGCTTTAAGGAAATTTAGAGATTGAAGGTAATCATTGAGATCCAATGTTAAGCTTGAAATCATTGAATTTGGTATGAGATATTTGGTTAAGTCATAGAGAGGTTTTTCTGAGGATTTTGAGTGATAAAGAGTTGAAAAATGGCTAAGTATGGGTTAACGGCATGGTGTTATGACCCCAATGCCTTTTGGCATAAAATAAACCAAGGAAAATTTTATACTAGTCCGCATCTGGTCTGTGATGCAGACGTAAAGCGAAGGATATTTTTACACAGCTCCGTGTCCATGGCGCGTTGTGGCTAGGGAGTGGATGCTCTCTGAAATTCAAAAATTAGCAAAAATTAATTTTCGCTACGGGGTCACTAAAATTCGAGTTATACCCATTTTCCACTCAGTTTTTTCCCCTGACCGAGAATATGAAGTCATATTTTCAATATTATGCACGAATTTTTAGATATATAAAAACTACGATTATGGGCATTTTTGAAGCACATTTTGGGATATTTCATTGCATGTATTAGCCATTTATCTTCATCTTGCATGTTGTCTAATGGTGGCCAACATTAGATCCCTTCTAGTGTCATGATCCTGATCCAGGTAGTGATGAATAGGAAAAGAGAATGGTTAATAGAATTCTATGATGTGTTCTCATCTAATCAATCAAACCTGACCATGGAGTGGTTGACTGGGACAATGGGTAATGGTTAGTTTGGCATGCTATGAAGACCAGCCAAGTCCCATTGTGAAATTTGACCTTCACGTTCAGAAGAGTACTAGAAGAACCTCAATTACCCTGTTGCATGCAATGTCTCCATTCAAATTTGTGCTATCTGGGTTAATTAAGTTAGTGAATCATGGGGAACACAATTACCTAAGTTGCTCTCCAATTTGACTGTCTCTTCTTTTATTTGTTTAGTTTAATTCTCTACGAATCATTGCAAACACCCTATTTTAAAGAATCAAGTAATTGATGTTTGACTTGATTATTGGTGAACCAAGTTGCCAAAGTCACGTATTCCCTGTGGTATTTAACCCTAACCTTGGTTAGGTTTTTACTTTAACAATTGCTTTGACCTTGAATAGAGGCATATCTTGAGGATTCATCAATAAAAATGGCATCTTTGTCGAGGAATATAGTGATTCTTTGAGTTGGGTTCACTACTAGTATAATTCAAGTATTAATTTCTTAGTAATCTTATATTTTACTTTTGTTTTTTTCTGTTGTTATTTTCTTCATAGGGTATACTAGTTGTGTATGCCCAATACAAAAGTCAAGGCATTCCTTTGGCTACAATTGATTTAGTGATCCAGCGTGTTGTAAGGAGAATGGCTCAAGTGAATGCTAAAGTTGTAGTGAATGAAGTTATGAATCGGAATGATAATGTTGAGGATAGGGATGATAATCCACCACTATTGGAGGATTGGCCAAAATCTAGGGTTTTCAATGTCACGACCCAAGCCTATGGTTTGAAGTGACTGGAGAATAGAGAAACCGAAGGAACCCCAAACAAGCCTCATAGCATACCATTACACATCCTTGGTCGTGGAAGCAATTAAATCAAGAACAAGAGATAGTAAATAGGGATAACCAAGGCTAAGGGAACACCTTTCATGTCATAAAAAACAAGAGTCAAGAGAGTCAAAGATCATAGCATAGATACATATCATGTCCAACAACACCTCTATTACATAGTAAGAGCAAGGGCCAAGACAAGCAACCAGGCTCACCCTCATAATAATGAGAATAGGTAATACAAACATACAAGACATAGTACAAACATAAGCGTGAGGGAAAATAGATATTATCCCAGGACTTGAGGACTCACCATAAGATATCTTGAACAATCGACCTAGTCACAAGGAGAATCAATAGGAGTTTTGGTTCCTAACATAGTAATATTATGTAGGCATAGAGTATGCCCTAGTATGTTTGAATGTACTAATTACGAAGGATGTAGTGCAACTAGAGATAAGTGACATATTCAAAGTGCATAAGCATGGCCAATCAGTACCATATAACAATATGGAATTCATGGGAGATAGTTGTGGTAAATCATGGTTATATCGACCATAACACAATTGTAGGGAGTAACCATTATTAGTGCAATCCAAGGCCTATCACCCATTTTGATAGGCGTATGAGATACGAATCTCTTCATGAGGTTGTTAATGTACAAACCTCCCAATGGGTTTATGGGTATAAACCCTTAACAACATTGATGGAGTACAAACCCCCCTACAAGGTTGATGGAGTACAAACCCCCAACATGATTGGTGGATAGTCACACCCTGCCGCCCGTGGTGCCGGAGTACAAACCTGCCGATAGTTTATCTAGGTATAAACCCCTCGATAGTTGATGGATAGTCTCACCCTACCTACTGTGGTGTCGGAGTACAAACCCCCGGACAGGTTATCAAGGTACTAACCCCTTGGCATGGTTATTCGGCTTGCAACCCCCGAGTAGGGCATGGTCACATTCCAACACTATAGAGATAATATCATATACATATATTACTCTCATCATCATATGGTCATCATATACCTACCCTTTCGCCATCATCATACATCATATGCATACCTTCCTTTCATCATCTTAACATCATATACATATATTCATTTCATCATCATTCAGTCATAATATAATCATCCTAATATCATTCATCTCATAAGACATACATTGGACCCTTAATTCCTCAAGAAGCTATAACGGGGCATTTTATCAAACACCTGGCGGGTGTGTACTGCTAGTATAAAATCATACAATTCAAGTGTGAAATTATGCAATAATACCTGATGTAAAAGAGCCCACCAATACTTAGTAATACAATCTTGTTAAATATATTAAAAACCCTCATCAAATATCAAGAGAGATCGTAGTTCTATAACTTAAAACATACATAATCATAATAAGTAAATCATCTAATGGTATGGACTTAGAAATGAGTAATCATGTATTTTCAATCAAACTTTCATGAAATTCCAATATAATATATATTCATAATCTCTAATGAATAATACCCATAAGCAACACAACTTGAAAACATGTAATTTTCATAGATATGGAAGATTAGGCTTCATAGGTGAAAGGTACCCATGAATGAAACCCACATACCTTAGAACTTGAATTTCTTGAAATTGAGTTGTGAAACACTTGAAGTTTGGAAGTGGTTCTTCGAATCCAAAGCTTGCTCTTGAGTTTCCTTGAATTTGTATTGGAGTTTTGATGGAGGCTCTTGAGAGAATTTGAGAGTGTATTTTAATTGGAAGGTTAGAATTTGATCTTTAGTAGTAGGGTTAGGTCTTTAGGAGGTGTTAACATAACATAGGAATTCCCAAATTACCAATAGAAATGGCTAAATTTACGGAATGCCATTAATGAGGCAGAATTGGATGAGAGCTTGAAGCTTGAATAAGTTTCTTGAGACGTGGAAGTGAGTTTGGGACACTTGAATTGGGTTAAATATTTGTCTAAGTGTTTGAGAGAGTATTGGGGAATGTCCTGTATGGTGTGAAAAGGAAATGTGCGTAAGTATAGGTATTTTTACCTTTGGGAACACTTAGGCCCAAGACCAACAATTCATGGACTAAAAAAGAAAAATAGCTCACATAACGAACTGAGGTAGGCCCTTACGCGTCGTGCCTTGGGCACAAAAACCTCAACGGAAAGTGAATTTTTTGGAAAAATAAAATTGCGATTCATTTGCTCTCTCTTTTCCCACTCGATTTTACCCCTTGTCGAGAATATGAAGTTGAATTTTTGATATCATGCATGATTTTTGAGATATATGGGAATTACGATTCCGAAAACTTTCGAGGCACATTATCATGCAATTTTTAGATTATCATTCAACTTATAAGACATGCATTAGACCCTTAATTCCTCAAGAAACCATAACGGGGCATTTTGTCAAACACCTGGCGGGTGTGTAGTACTAGTATAAAACCATATAATTCAAGTGTGAAATAATCCATGAATACTTGATGTAAAAGAGCCCATCAATACCTAGTAATACCATCTTGCAAAACATATTAAAAACCCTTATCAAATATCAAGAGAGTTCATAGTTCTATAACTTAAAACATGCGTAATCATAATAGGTAAATCATCTCATGGTATAGACCTAAAAATGAGTAATCATGTATTTTAAATGAAACTTTCATGAAATCACAATATAATATATGTTCATAATCTCTAGTGAATAATAACCATAAGCAACACAACTTGGAA
>JAABOM020022895.1:0-18235 GCA_011800125.2 Solanum clarkiae
TATACACTCGACCCTCTTAAGCGCTAGATGCACATATAGCCCATTGACGCGAGATTCAAACACTTTTGAAAACTTGCACTAGTTTAACAAAATCATATCATATTTCATTTGCATAGTGGGGTGTTACACCTTAGTCCCATTTCCCTTATTTATATCTCTTGTTATTTATTTTTCTTCGGCAACCAAGGATGTGTGTATGCTAAGAGGCTTGTTTGGGGTCCCTTTGGATTCCCATTTGCCGTGTCACATCTAGGCCCTACGCTTAGGTCATGAAAAAATTGGTATTCGAGCACTAGGTTGTTAATGGTCCTCAGAATCCAACACACTGTGTCGATTAGAGTCTTATTCATGGTTGTGAAGTGCACCATAATTATGAGTAACAGGCTATGAGGCTTTTTAGAAAATTTTTTCCTTCTTCATGATCTATGTCATGCTAGAGAAGTTATGGTAAGGCTTTTTCCTCTAATGAGTGTTCTTTACTATTTTAGATAATGCGTATTCTAAGAGGAAGACTAAGGAGAGCTTGTTTACTCGAGGAACAAGCGGCCCCTCCCGCTTCTCAAGCTCCTCAAGATAGGGGAGTGGCTCATGAAGAGTTCCAAGATGCTATCACCATGTTGGCTGATGATATGGCCAACCAAATCAACCAAGGAGTCCAAGCCCCTCATGCTCCTACTCCACCCTCAAGGGTAAGGGATTCTACTAGGATGAATCAACTGGAGTTCTATGGGTCCAAGGTGTATAAGGATCCCCAAG
The DNA here is from genome assembly GCA_011800125.2 of Solanum clarkiae. Classification (NCBI taxonomy): domain Eukaryota; kingdom Viridiplantae; phylum Streptophyta; class Magnoliopsida; order Solanales; family Solanaceae; genus Solanum; species Solanum clarkiae. The sequence continues at coordinate 757 of JAABOM020022895.1, forward strand.
AATTCATTGATAAGGTGTATAAGGCGTTGTCCATTATGGGGGTTAATTTAAAGGAAAAAGCAGAGTTGGCGGCCTACTAACTCAAAGGGGTGGCTCAAATATGGTTCACTCAATGGAAGATGGAGAAGGGGAATGGGGATGCTATTCCTTGGGAGGAACTCAAAGAGGCATTTCTCAACTAGTTGTTTCCCATTGAGCTAAGGGAAGACAAGATGATGGAATTTATGAACCTTAAGCAAGGTTCTATGAGTGTGAGGGAGTATTCCCTCAAGTTCAACCAACTCTTAAAATATGCCTCACAATTGGTTGTTGAGCCAATGTTAAGGATGAACAAATTAGTATTGAGAGTGTCTGACTTGGTCAATGAGGAGTACAAAACCACTGTGTTAGTGGGTGACATGGGTTGTCCCACCTCATGACATATGCTGAACAATTGGAGGGAAAAAGCTTAGAAAGAGAAGATGTGGTGAGTCCAAGAGGGCTTGTTTTAAATATGGATTCCGAAATTCCAAGGGTGTTTGGTTTCCTAAATGCCACAAATTCCAAGGTCAAGGGTCTTCCAATGCTCCTAATAGAAGATTTGCTGATGACAACACTATATGCCAAAGGTTTGGTAGGAGCCATAATGGCCCATGTTTGAAGCACACTAATGCTTGCTATGGTTGTGATGAGGTGGGTCATAAGGTGATTGATTGTCCTCATGCTCAAAACAAAGGTAGAGATGGTCGTCTACAAGGCCAAGGTGCAAATACAGGTCCAAAGGGAAGAGGAGGCCAACAAGGGGGTGCTTTAAGGCAAAATAGATTTTATGCTCTTCAAGAGAGACAAGGGGTGGATGAGGTACCTGATATTGTCACCTCTATTTTAAAGGTTTTTGATTTTAATGTGTGAGATTTGATAGACCCAGGTGCCACTCTTTCTTTTATTACTCCTTTTATTTCCAAAAAGCTCCATGTTAGCCTCGAATTGTTGCATGAACCTTATGAAGTGTCTACCCTCGTTGTTGAGTCCATTTTTGTAAAAAGAGTCTATAGAAATTGTCCCATGTTGATTTTACATAAAATCTTACCTTGTGATTTTGTTGAATTAGATATAGTGTATTTTGATGTCATTCTTGGGATGGATTGGTTGCATGCATATTATGCTTATATTGATTGTAGAGCATGTATGGTTAAATTCCAATTCCCTAATGAAACCATCCTTGAGTGGGAAAATTGTGATGTGGTGGTCAAGGGTAGATTCATTTCTTGTCTTAATGCCCAAAGGTTGATTTCTAAGGGGTGTCTCTATCATCTTGTGAAGGTTAGGGATGTTGAGTCCAAAGTCCTTCCTACAGAGTCGGTTTTAGTGGTTAATGAGTTTCTTGATATCTTTGCTAATGAGCTTCCCGGTGTTCCTCCCGAAAGGAAAATAGACTTTGGATAGACCTCCTTCCCGACACTCAACCCATTTCTATTCCCTCTTACCGTATGGGCCCAATGGAGTTGAAGGAGTTGAAGGAGCAATTGAGGGATTTGTTGGAGAAGAGTTTTATAAAGCCTAGTAAATCTCCTTAGGGTGCACCGATGTTATTTGTGAAGAAGAAGGATGGTTCTCTTATAATGTGCATTGATTATTGGCAACTTAATAGGGTCACCACAAAGAATAAGTACCCTCTACCAACGATTGATGACCTTTTTGATCAACTTTAACTGGCTAGTCACGTTTCTAAGATTGATCTTTGGTCCAGGTATCAGTAAGTGAAAGCGAGGGAGTGTGACATTCCCAAGATGGCTCACTAGGTATGGGTAGTTTGAGTTTGTTGTTATGTCCATTGTTGAATAATGCACCGACTATATTTATGGATCTTATGAATAGGATCTTTAAACCCTACCTTAAATTATTTGTGGTGGTCTTTATTGATGATATCTTGATTTTTTTCTATAATGAGGAGGACCATGTGGTTCACTTGAGGGTGGTGTTGCAAATCTTGAGGGAGGAGAGGTTGTATGAAAAATATAGAAAATGTGAGTTTTGTTTGAAAGAGGTTGCTTTTGTAAGGCACGTGGTGTCGGTCGATGGCATTAAGATGGATCCTAAGAAGATGGGGTGATTAGAAATTGGCCTAGACCTTTGACTCTATCGGACATTAGAAGTTTCTTAGGTTTGGAAGGTTATTATCGGAGGTTTGTAAATGGTTTCTCTTCTATTGCTTCTCTAATGACTAAATTGATACAAAATATGGTGAAATTTGTGCGGACCAGTGAGTGTGAAAAGTGTTTCCAAACTTTGAAAGATAAGCTTGTCCCTGCTCCTATCTTGTCTCTACCGGAAGGGTTGGAGGGATTTCTTGTGTATTGTGATGCCTCAAGAATTTGTTTGGGGTGTGTTTTGATGCAAAATTGTAAGGTGACAACATATGCCTCTAGACAACTTATGGTACATGAGAAGAATTATCCTACCCATGATCTTGAATTGGTGGCATGGTATTTTCTTTGAAAATTTGGCGTCACTACTTGTATGGGGTTCATGTTGATGTGTTTACTGATCATAAGAGTCTCCAATATGTGTTCACCCAAAAAGATCTTAACTTGAGACTAATAAGGTGGTTAGAGCTCCTTAAAGGTTACGATATGAAAGTGTATTATCACCCTGGCAAAGCTAATGTTGTGGACGATGCTCTAAGTAGGATGTCTATGGGTAGTCTAGCTCATCTTGAAGATTTTGGCAAAGAGGTGGCTAGAGTGGTTCACTCGTTGGCTAGATTGGAGTTAGGTTGGATGAAGTTGATAATGGTGGTGTAGTGATTGTTGATGGTTCTAAGTCTTTATTGATTGAGGAGGTAAAGGCAAAATATGATCTTGACCCTGCTTTGTTAGGGTTGAAGGCCTTGGAGAAGAATGGTAGAGTGGAGGTTTTCTCCCAAGGGAGAGATTGTGCCCTTAGTTACCAAGGTAGACTGTGTGTGCCAAGTGTTGATGACTTGAGAAAGAAGATTTTAGATGAGGCTCATAATTCTTCCTATTCTATCTACCCCGGTTCCACAAAGATGTATAAAGATTTGAGGGAAGTATATTGATGGGATGGTATGAAGAGAGACATTGCTAAGTTCATATCCAGATGTCATAATTGCCAACAAGTAAAAGCCAAACATCAAAGGCCGCCCAAGATATAGAGATTCCTACTTGGAAGTGGGAGGAAATCAACATGGATTTTGTGTTTAGACTGCCTATGACTGGAAAGCATTTTGATTCTGTTTGGGTTGTTGAGGATAGAATGACAAAGTGAGCTCACTTCCTACCGGTCAAAACTACTTATGGTGCCGAAGATTATGCTAAGTTGTAATACATGAGTTGGTTAGATTGCATGGGTGCCTTTGACTATCATTTTGGATCGAGGTGCTCAATTCACTTCACGCTTTTGGAGGTCCTTTTAAAGAGAACTTGGTCCCAAGGTTAAGCTTAGCCCGACCTTTCACCCTCATACGGATGGCCAAGTTGAGAGAACAATCCAAACCCTTGAGGATATGCTTAGACCTTGTGTTTTAGAGTTTAAGGGTAGTTGGGATGAACATCTTCCACTCATTGAATTTGCTTACGATAATAGCTACCATTGAATCATTGGTATGGCTCTTTTTGAAGCTCTTTATGGTAGGCATTGTAGATCCCTGGTTGGGTGGTTTGAAATGGTCAAAATGGCTTTACTAGGCCCGAATTTGGTCATGGATGCCTTAGAGAAGGTGAGTTTGACTAGAAAGAGATTGAGAACAGCCCAAAGTAGACAAAAGTGCTACTCCGATGTGAGGAGGAGAGATCTTGAGTTTACGGTTTGTGATCGGGTTTATTTGAAAGTCTCACCCATGAAGGATGTAGTCTAATTTGGCAAGAAGGGTAAGTTGAGCCCAAGGTTTGTAGGTCCTTATAGAGTGTTGAGAAGGATTGGTAAGGTGACCTATGAGTTGGAGTTGCCCATTTATGTGAACATGGTTCAACCGGTCTTTCATGTGTCCATGTTGAGAAAATGTGTGGGTTACCTTAGTGTTACAGTGCCCTTAGATGTTATAGGTATTGTAGAGGACAATTTGACTTATGAGGAGGTCCTGGTAGAGGTTTTGGATAGGTAAGTGAAGAAGTTGAGAAACACCGATGTAGCTTCCGTCAAGGTCCTTTGGAGGAACCAACAAGTTTAAAGTGCCATTTGGAAAGCCGAGGAAGACATGAGAAATCTATATCATACCTCTTCCACTCTACATAAGAGAATGTACTAATTCAAGTCACTAATATGATTTAAAGTCTTAACTTTCAACCCTTATGTCATTTTGCATGCATTCATGTTCATGTTGACAAGTTTATGGTGATTTTTGACATTCATTTTGAGATTTTTGAAATGATGTTTACATGTGTTGTTGCATCTATGTTGGGATGAAATCTTCTTGATTACTTCTCTTATGTATGTTTCTTTGACATCCGGAGATGAATGTTCCCAAGGGGGAGATATTGAAACGCCCCAAAAATATGCTTCAAAAATGGTCATAATGATAATTTTGATATATCTCAAAATCCGTTTGTGATATCAAAAATTTGACTTTATATTCTTCATTATTGGGCAAATTGAGTGGGAAATGGATATAACCTCGATTTTAGAGGACCCGTAGTGAGAAATAAATTTCATAAAATTAAGAATTCTAGTGGCGATCTGTGCCCTGGCCGCAATGTGCTAGGGGTATGTATCAGTGTTTATTTTTCCTGAAAATTTTGTTTCGGCCCAAGGGCCTTGGAGACATAGCCCCATGCCCACATATGCATGAGAACACCTATACTTAGCCATTTTTCAACTCTATATCCTCTCAAAACACTCTCTAACACTTAACCAAATATTTCATCCAAATTCAAGTGCCCCAACCTTAACTATGGATCTCAAGAACTCCATTCAAGCTTCTAGTCTCCTTCACGTCTACATCAAGGAATCACCAAATTTAGGTATGTGGTTTTTAACCATTGGGTCCTTTCACCCATAGTGCCCAATCTTCCTTTTTATGAAAATTTCATGTCTTCAAGTTGTATTATCTATGGGTATCTTTTATTATGAATTTTGATTATAAATTATGTTGGAGTTTTGTGGAATGTTTATGGTTTATGCATCTTTATCTATTCCAAGCTAATACTATGGATTGGTTTTGTCCATGGAGACTACGCATGTTTTGGGCTATGAAACTACGATCTATTATGAGATTTGATGATGGACTTCAAGGTATCTTACATAGGGTTTTACTATATGTTGGTGGGTTGATTTAAATTGAGTTTTCTCATATTATTTCACTCTTGAATTGCATGATTTTGATCTAGCATTACACACCCGCGAAGTGTTTGATAAAATGTATTGATAAGGATTCTTGAGTTATTAATGATCTATTGCATGGGTTACAATTCAAGTGACGTTATGATGATGAAGGGAGTGTACGTATGCATTGCATTTGTGGAAAGCATCTATGGTGTTGCAAGTTTACCACATCCTTTTGGGGGGTGGCGTGCCCAATCAGTTTGTTGAAGGGGTAACAAGCCTCAATCACCTTGTTGGGGGGTGGCATGCCAATACTACCTTGTTGAGGGGTGTGTACCTCAACCACCTTGTCAAGGGGTGGCATGCCCGTACTACCTTGTTGAGGGGTATGTACCTCAGTCACCTTGTCGAGGGGTGGCATGCTCATACTACCATGTTAAGGAGTATGTACCTCAATCACCTTGTCGGGGGTGGCATGCCCGTACTACCATGTTGAGGGGTAGGTACCTCAATCACCTTCCTTGGAGGTGACATGCCTTGGAGTTCAAGTGATAGTTTTCTTGGGCTATGATGCTTATCGTCTCTTCCTAAACATGTAACCTATATTTGCAAGTTATATGATTTACAAGCATGTTTTATCTCAAGCATTAATCATGCATGCCATTTTGATATTATACTTATCCATTGCTTATGATTAACTTTTGGACTTTGTTGCCTATGTCTTGTTGCATTACATCCTAGATACTTAGTACATTCAAATGTACTAATATATACTCTATGCCTACATGATGTTACCATGTAGGAACCAAATCACCTCTCAATCATCCTTTACGTGGCTAGTTCGATGCTTTGGAGATATGCTTTGATGATTCCTCAAATTCGAGGACGCTATCTATGTTATTCTTGCCTTTTTGTTATTTCCCTTATGTTGGACACTTGATACTATAAGGGTGAGCCTAGAGAGTGTCTTAGCCCTTGCTCCAATCTATGTTTAGAGGTGTTGTTGGAACAATTGATGTATTTATGCTTTGAGCTTGACTCTTGAGTATTTTATGATTATTTGACTTCCCTTAATCCCGCTTCCCTTATTTATATCTCTTGTTATTGTTTATTTTGCTTCCACGACCAAGGATGTGTGTGCGATATGCTAAGAAGATTAATTGAGGTCCCTTCGGGTTCCCATTCGTTGTGTCACGTCTAGGCCCTAGGCTTGGGTCCTGACATTGAGGGTCTTCCTCAACCTTTGACCCAGTATAGACAAGCGGGTTCATCCTCATAAAGTCTCTCAGTATGGAGGTAGCCGTTGGCTCATGAGAGCTAGAACTAGGGGTTTGTGAACCTTGGTTCCCACTTTGGGCAACTACCAATTAGGTGAGCATAGAAATGGCTCCTCTAAAGTCAGCCTCAGTGGTAGGAGCAGGTGGAGCAATAGGTGTCACAGGAACACTAGTAGTCTAGGGCGGTCAATCTCGGCTCCTCGTTTTTATCTAAGGAGACACCTATGAAGCTGGGTTCTCAGTAGTGTTAGCTGAAGCATTTCTATGAGTTATGATGCATCTTGGAGGCATGATCTGCAATCACGTAACACACGAACTAGAAGAGAGTTTTATAGAGTTTCAACTCTATTCCACGAAATCAGAATATCAAAGAAGTGAAACAATTCCTAATGCCCTATAGCCTCTCGCTTATGAAATATGGTGCAAAACACACTTATAAACAAGACTCTACTAGACACGACTTTGTAGACTCCCTTGGACTCTTGAACTCTGTCGTTTAATACTAAGTTTTTCACGCACCGAACAGGCACCCTTGGGTGGCCAGCACTTGAAGAACCATTGTTGATTCCCCAAGAGAACCATTTGGCCTCATCATCACATCAACTTGAAAGCGGAAGCATAACTCAACAAATAGGCATCATATATATGCAAAATAGCTCTACTGTATCATAATATTAGCAAAAATAGTTTAGATATTGAGACTCATCAAAACCACTACTCAAATGTCTATGAAGCCTCTATCCTTAGTCTAGAAAGGTGCCATGATAGGCCATGGACATCTCAAGTCAAAGAAAATAAGATACTCAACGATAATAAGAAGATAAACGGGTTTCTCCAGAAAGCTAGGAGAGCTCACCAACTCTGGAAGTGCACTAAACTTGACCTTGACGATGCGGGGACTGAAGTCCTTTATCACCTATATCTATATAATAAAATGATGCAGGCCCAAATGGACGTCAGTACATGGAATATACTGGTATCTAAAATAGCTCAAAAAAGTAAAGGTCGACTCACTCGTCTTGACTTAACAACTCATGCTCAAAATCGATTTGTGCAAGTTTGGAGTATATCATGCTTTTAAAGTAAGATCAGTAAAAATAGGCTTGGAAGTTATAACTCGGTTTGAAACATAATGGTCAATCAAAGTTCTGCTTGGGAATTTCTCTAACTGACATACTCTCCTCCACCATAAATTTTGGTGATGTACAACGAATCGGCATTGTTGACACGGCCGCCCTTAACATGCCACAAAAAAGGGCGATCAACTCTCTCTTGGATCCAAGGTGAATATCTACTTACGGGACAAGAGTTGTCAGGCTAGCTGTAATGACTATCCTACGCTAGCAACCTAGTTCTGGGGGTTAAAGTAGGTACATAAATGCTCGCTCACCAATTTAGATATATACACTCGCTCCCCGGTCGATGCTTGATACTCTTTCCAAGAATAAAATATGTTCAACTCATCAATCATCTCAAATCGAAAAGCCCAATCAATCTTATCTCAAAGCTCAAACAACTCAATCAAGCAATATAAGAAAGCCAAACTCGACTCACACTCATACAGTCATTTAAACTCATCAATTAACTCATCATCTGGTGCAAGCAAGATGTCATGTATAGTAATAGTGCATGACTCAATGGAATATGTCCCTCATACTCAATCATGCTCAATTTATTCATCTCATCATGCTCAATCTACTCAACTCAACATTCTCAAATTTACATCAACTTAAATATTCAATGTCGTGCATAAAAGTTTATAGAAGTCATGCAATTTAGGGTTCTGTTGTCAAGCATAAAATACATATGTAACTCTCATATTGGTACTCATGCAATGTAGGATTTATCTCATGTAGTGTAATAAGACTTCATAATAAATGCAATAATTTCAATATTTAAATAATAAAGTTCCTCAAATCTCAACTCTTTTGTCAAAATTCTTGACTCAAGAAGAAGAAGGGGCATGTGAAGAAAGGAATTTCACACTTTGGTAAGCCTTATATACTTGGGGATTGTAGAAACAATTGATCCTTAACCAACCCATGCTCTTGAATGGAAAATCCTAGATCCTTTATCTTCTCCTCTTTCTCTTAAGAAAAACCCAAGTATGGAAAATAAGAAATAATGCCCTTAGGATTATGTCTTCAAGTTTTATCCAAGCAAAAAATGCCTAGGGTTTAAAGGAATGGGAATCAGAATGGACAAAAATTCCCCTCATTAAAACTGTCGACAGGGTCTACAAGACCCCGTCTATGACTCGTAGAGCAATCTATAACTCGTAGATCACTCTCATAGACCAGAATTCCATAATATTGAGTTACTAGAAATGGATACAGAACCCCTCTCTATGACTCATAAATAGATCTATGAGTCTAAACTCCACTTGTAAACAAGGGGATCTGAAGTTAAACTTCTCTGGAATTTGGTATGAACCGCCACCTTACCATTCATAAATTCATTCTCATAACAAGATGATCCTATAGTCCAAAACACTGGAATTTCACATGAAACCTGGTCTATGAGTCATAAACCTCACTACGACTCATAGACCCTGCATGTGCAGTTTATCTGATATTTTTCTTACCATCCTCTGCACACACTCATCCAAATCAGATAGAAGGAAATTCATGGGTGTTACAAAAATCTGGAAAAAGAGTAATACCTAAAAAAAGGGTGAAAGTAGTTCTAGTAGAAATTTTTCGCCTAGATTTAGAGTTAATACTAATAATTTTACTCATGCCAATGAAGCTCTTTTATGTCATGTCCTAATGTTATAGAATTTAATTCTCAAAATCAAGTAGACCATGAAATATTAAATAGATGTTTTAATTTTGAGGAAGATTTGGATGAAGTAGAAATAGAAAATTATGAAAAAGATAACACTCCTACTAGTCTCGCAACGTAATTACTCCCCGCCCCAACAAGATCATTTCTCCCCCCACCAGTGTTTACTAAAACTTGTAAAGCTAAACATCCTAAAAAAGATCTTTAGTTTGACAATTTTTAATTCAAAATGAGGAAAAACTATTGTTCAATGTATAAAATGTAAAAAAAAAAAATGATGAATCATTTGACTATTGGGTTACATGGAGGGACGGGACGGCTAATTACACATTTGAGAAAATGTATTCCTATATTTGCTTGCTTAGAAGTTGTGTGTAATACCCCTCACGTGCATCGGAAAGTCCTTATAGTATAATTCTCAAATATCTCAACATCCATGCATGATTTCGAAAATTCGACTTCATATTCTTGTTCAGGTGAAAAAATTGTGTAGGAAAAGGGTGGCCCTCCATTTTTCAAAGACCCATAGAAAATAATTATTTTGACAATAGGGACCAAATATAGTAAGGGTCTGCAACCCAACCATGACGTGGCTTGAGCGCAAACCAATGAAAATGGGCCCTGTGCGATTGGTCTGCTTCGCGCCTAGGGCGCGGATTAGTGCAATTTTTTCCTTATTTTTTAGCTTCATCAAAGGGTATTTGGGTAATAAAACTCAATGCCCATTTCAACATGAAACCCTTCTTCCGTAGCCATTTTCAACTCTAAATCTCTCAAAACCCTCTCAAATCCTCTCGAAAACATCATCCAATACCCCATTAAAATTCAAGAATCTCAAGAACGTTTGTTGGAATTGAAGAACCAAAGTGGAGTTCTCAAAGTCTCATCAAGTTTCTCTATCTAATACAAGCATTTAAGATATGTGGGTCTTCATCCATGGGTCCTTTCACCCATAGAGCCCAGCTTTCCTGCTTTTACGAAATTTCATGAATTCAAGATTAAATTTCACATGGGTATTCTCTATTATTACTCCTATGCATGAGATATGTTGGAAATTTGTTGAATATTGGACTATTGATGCATGAGATTCTATCAAGAAATGAGATTATATTATGCTTATGATACTAAAGCTTTGTACACCATGATACCTTGAAAGACTTGGAAAGATTATGGATTTTTGAATGATTTTCATGAATCCAAGATATGACTTTTACTACTATGTTGGTAGGTTGATTTGCAAGACTTTAAAATAGTTTGATTTTACTCTTTCTTATTTTATACTCTATAATTGCATAATTTTGCACATATGTTCATATACCCACCATGTTTTCCTAGATTTACATGACAAAAATTCTATGTTGATGAAAGATTATTGCATGATTTGCAAGACAAGCATGATATGATAATTTATGGGCTCCCAAACATGTATTAAACTCATGAAAGGTTTCTATGTTTTGCAAATAATATGTTAAGCCCTTATTCTATATCTCCACCCTCTTGTGAGCAAACAATGTCTATATGAGGGGTCAAGCATGATTACTATTTTACCCTCAAATTCAAACTAAGCTCACTAGTAGGAGACAAGCATGTTACAATCTCTATTCTCATGTGAAATGCAATACCTTCTAGAAAGGGTCAAGTTTATGCATTATTTTTACCCTTTGGTATAAGGTATATGCCCATGTAGGGATGAAGTACATGAATGAGCTACTCATGCCAAGTTGTCATGTCTTTACAAGCTATTCTTGTTATGATTAAATTTATGATTATTTCAAGTATTCCTTGTGATTAGACTTAGCAATGATTGAGGCTTAAGGTGGGGGCTCGACTCAAGGGATCCTTATATAAAGTCTTGATCTCTAAACTATGTGCTACCATAGGATTATATAATTTCCCAAAATGGGCTTTACTAGAGGATCCAACTAGGAAAAGTTACCTATAATGTGGGGTTAAGTATGGTTTACTTTGGCAAGTGGACCACGCCTTCTCCGATGGGGAGACATGCATCGGGATTCTAAGTAGTACCTCACTTGGTCTTATATGTAGGTTAAGGTCTCCTCCCACATATGAATATTATATTATGCAAGTTGATTGATTACATGCATGTTTTTACTCAAGCATAAATTACACATGTCATATTGAGCTTATGCCTATTGATTATGATTATGCATCTTGAATATTATGGCTTATGTTTTTGTTGCATTGCACCCTGTGTACTTAGTATATTCCAAGTACTAACTTATACTCTTTGCCTATATGATCTCACCATGTAGGGACCGGAGCTCCTATTGATCCTCCTCCTTCACATGGCTAGTCGATTCATGTGAAGAAGCTTTGGTGAGTCCTTAACTCCGGGGATAATACCTATCTTACCTTCATGCATGTTAAAACTTATCTAATTTTATTTTTTGATACTTATCTTTGATGGTGAGCCTGAGAGATTTATTGGACCCTGCTCCATCTAAAGTAGAGGTGTTGGATAAAGATAGCATGTATAGAGTTTGGCTCCTTCTATATCTATGTTATTATGAAAGACTTCCCCTTAGTCCCTTATTTCTCTTTATGCTCTTTTATATTGATTGATGAAATGGAAGTCCCAAGTCCCACTTCCTTTAGATTATATTGTTTCTTGTTGTTGTCTTATTTGGCTTTCGCAACCGAATATGTGTGAATGATATGCTAAGAGGCTTGTTTAGGGTCCCTTTGAGTTCCCCATTCGTTGTGTCACATCAAGACCCTAGGCTTGGGTTGTGACACTGTGAATAGGGCTAAAAAAAGAGTTGAACCCAAAATTAAAGAATCTTGCAACACCCCCAACTTTCTTCTAACTAATTTGGAGTAAGTGCACAAACGATGTTGAGAAAAGACTGAGGAAAAAGATGTAGAATAAGGTTTATGAGGGATATTATGACTCGTAGAGCAATTTATGACTCATAGAATAGGTCTCGTGGCAAATTCCAGTAACTCAAGTTTCAGGACCCCTTTAATTTATGAGATGTGTTTACCTCACTTCCTCTTCCGGGCCCTTCCGGGCAAGCAAGCGCTATATGAGATAGCCTCAGTACGTACCTTCGGAACAACCAGAACAGGAACAGTGGACCTAAGCAAAGGAAAAGATCTGTAAACCATAGCAGTTATAATCACTTAATGGAGGTGTTTGCCTTTGTTTCGAATGAAGATGGATGAACAGGCACTTGAGCCTGGAACTGTTGAAATTCAGGGAAAACATGGAAGCGGTCAAGGTCATTTCTATTAGAACCTTACTTTCCTTCGCTACACAGATATCATGCCCATTGTATCAGTTATATGTGAAAAATGCCTTCTTGCATGGGGTACTAAAGCATGGGTGTTTTGTATCCATTGCGAAAAAATGGGTTATAATTATATAGAGGTATCTGAAAACATATCTTGAGGACGGCCATAGTGATTCGGGAGTCCCGTGTGGAAGGGCTCTCGCTCAATGGATCAAAGGTACACCGGGGATAACAGGCTGATGACTCCCAAGAGTTCTTATCGACGAAGTCGTTTGGCACCTCGATGTCGACTCATCACATCCTGGGGTTGAAGAAGGTCCCAAGAGTTCGGTGGCTAGTATAACATCTTACGACTCATAGAGAGGGGTTTCCTGACAAATTTTAGTGAGTCCAATTTCAGATCTCATTGTTCACGAAAGGTTTCCTATGACTCGTAGAATGGTCTATGACTCGTAGAAGAGGTCTCACGCTGATTTTCAATAACTTGGATTTTTGGACTTCCAGTCTATGAGAGATGGTCTAGGACTCGTGGAATGGGTCTCGTACCCAGACGAAGGCTTTTAAGAGGGGAAATTTTGTCTATTTCGATCCCTTTTTATTCTATTCTTGGATGTTTGAGACTCAATTTAAGTCTTGAAAATAAAACCCTAAGCTATTTTTCATCATTCTACACCTTAGGGAGTTTCTTTAGAGCATTAGATTAGAAAGAGGAGCTAGGGTTTCCAGTTCAAGAGCAAGGGTCAACAGGAGGTTGATTATTTCTTCTATTTCCAAGTATGTCAGACTTACTAAAATGTGAACTACTTTCTCACACACCCTTTTATCTGTTTGAGTCAAAAGTTGAGAAAAAGAGTTGAGGTTTGAGAAATTCTATTATCCTTATACTAAAATTCTTGCATTTACCATGAGTTCCCATGTATGAGATATTTGTTGCATAGGATGATTTCGAGGATGATGTTGAGGTAATGTTTATACTTGATTGCATGAACCCTAAATTTCATGATTTTGTGAAGTTCTATGCATGTCAATGAGTTGAGGTTGAGTTTGAGTATCTAAGTTGAAGTAATTCGAGTATGATTGACTATGAGAAACATGTTGCACTGAGTCTCACACACACTGTCACGACCCCAGCCTAGGGCTTAGATGTGACATGGTGAATGGGGAACCCTAAAGAACCCCAAGCAAGCCTCTTAACTTGTCATTACATATCCTTGGTCGCGGAAGCATATAACGGCATAAAGTAAGCAAAAGGAACAAGGGGCTAAGGGATAGCTTGTCAAAACATCGACAGCAAAGACAAGGAGTCATAACTCATAAATAAATACACAACTCGTCCATCAAATACCTCTAAATACATAGATAGAATGGGGGCCAAGACAAAGCTATCGGGCTCACCCTCATAGTCGATTGAATATAAGATAGTGTATCAATACATAAATAATAGCAACATAGACTAAAGTCCTTGAAATAGAGGACTCGCCAACAAGCTTGCAATAGCACCAACTAGCCAGGTAGAGGAGGAGGATAATCAACTTGAGCACCAGTTCCTACATTGTGATATCATGTAGGCAAGAGTATGTGTTAGTATGTTTAAATGTACTAAGTATGTGGGATCCAATACAACAAGAAGTAAACATCATAATCAAAATGCACGTGGGATGCAATACAAAAAGAAGTAAATATCATAATCAAAATGCACGATATTAAGCAATAGACATAATATACGATATGCCATGTATGATCAATGATTAAGCAAAACATGTTTAAGTAACTCACGCTTATATAGGATATCATATGTGAAGAAGAGACCAAGCTAGTTGTTCAAGGTATAAACTCCTTGGTGGTTGTGTTGTATAAACCCCTCACATGATTGATGGTAATCACACCTTACCAAGATGGTGATGAAGTATAGACCCCTCTCATGGTTGATGAGTATAAATCCCCAAGATGGTTACTCAAGCTTATGTCCCACCGAATTGGGTATGGTCTAATGCAACACTTTATATAGGATTTATCATATGCTCTAGTGCAACACTTCATATAGGAATAATCATATATATAAGCTCATTTCATCATCACAACATCATTCATATCATATCTCATGCTTTGAACCTTCAACTACTCAAGAAACCACATCCAGACATTTTATCAAACACTTGGGGTGTGGGGATAAAAGACTATGCAATTTAGAGATGAGGTCATGCAAGAAAATTACTGATAAAACAATCAATCAACACCTTTCAATACCCTCAAGACATTTACATCAGAATCCCTCATCAAATCCAACATTATATCCAAGATTTGATGCTCAAGACATGCTAAAACAACCATATTTTCATGAACTAAAATCATTATGCAGTAAATATCTCTATGTACAAGAGCCACAAGTAAAATCAACTTTAAACCATTAATTATTAAGAAAAATAGGGTTTACATACCTTGTGTGGAAGGACCCAGTGGTTCAACACCACATACCTTAGGTCTAGAGTTGCTTGGAATTGAGATTGGGAAGAATGGAGGCTTGGAAATGATATTTGAATCCAATCTTGTTCTTGGGTTTCTTTGAAATTGAACTGGGGATTTATGGAGGCTTTTAAGAGAATTGAGAGTGTATTTGAGATGAGAGTAATGAGTTTTATCCCTTGGGATAGTGTTTAGGTCTTTTAGGAAGATTAGGATAGCATTGGAAGTCTAAAAAGAGCATTAGAGTAATTAAAAAAAAATTAAGACGCCATAAGTGAACGGATGGAAAAATTGGCAAAGTATCATCTCACTGGAGACATAGCTGACCATGTGGCACTCCAGGGGTTGTGAGGAGTGCCCGTGATACAAGACTTAGACAGAAAAATGGAATTGGAACACTTGAGAAAAAGTTAGCGTCGACGTCACTTTGATGGCTGCTTTCACGGACTATGTGAGGTTACACAGATAATTTACTAGTCTGTCCTACCCTACTTGGACAAAATGTTGTAGGTCTCCACATATGCAGGTGCCACGGTCCAGCGCACTCCACACGGCCCATCAACCGTGCTTGTGGTACCAACCCTAGCCACATTTTCCCCAAGTTCAACAAGCTTGCTTTTGCACACCTTGTGGATATCCCCACGGTCAATGGAGGGCCAAATGGCCTGTGCCACTGGTCATTCCACCTTATTTGGTGCCAAAAATGGCCCTTTCCAACCCTGCTGCCCCAAACAACCTGTCAAAGGGCACATTGGCAATCAAGCTACCCGTGTGAGTTCACCGCACGGGAGGGTCTCATGAAAATGGTCATAACTCCTTCATCTGAACTCGAAATAAGGTGAAACCAAGTGCTTGTGAAGCTAACTCAAAGAGATTTCATTTGACATGTTATGCGCTACCCAGTTCCAAATGTGCTAAAAGTCATGCTAGTTTAAAGTTGACCCTTACATGAACCATCACCCAAAACTTAACTCTTAGGGGAGTCTTGAACTCATTTAGGTACTAGGAGTCTCCCATGAACCTAATACACCCCAAATCTAACCAAATGAGGCTTGAAACATGGATAAGAGAATAGAGTTACAGGGTATCACACACATACATATATATATGTATATATAAGTATCTTTTCCACTACATGATGAGTCAAAGTTGAGTGAGTCTAAATGACCATTTGAGTCTGAGTCTAGTTTGATTGTCTGCATTGATTGGCTAAGTTGATGAGTGACAGAAATGAGTTGAGATGAGATAACCCAAATGGGGTTGAGTTTTGAGTTGATTGACTGAGTATTGAGGATTGAGTTGATGATGAGTTGAGCATGTTTTAGTCTTAGGAGGAGTATCGAGCACTGAGCGGGAAGCGAGTAAACACTTACTTTAACCCAAAGAACTATATTGCCAGTGTAGAAAAGTCTTATAGCTCATTCTGGCAACTCTTGTCCCGCAAGTGGACATTTATTATGGATCTATTAGAGAGTCTGATTGCCCTTTTTATGGAAAATTTAGGGCGGGCATGGCAACGACGTTGCCTTTGTTGTGCATCACCAAACTAAAGGTGATGGGATTTAATGTCATTAAGATAAGCTCCTAAGAACTATTAATTGAGCATGAGATTTAAATTGAGTTATTTTTACTGAGTACATTTTGAAAAGCAGGATTTACTCTTAAAATTGCATATTGAGTCGAGATGAGTAAGTTGAGCTTTACTTTCTTGAGCTATTTTAGATACCAGTATATTTCATGTACTTATGTCCATTTGGGCCTACATCATTTTATGGTGCAGATACAGGAGATAATGGACTTCAGCCCGTGCATTGTTGAGGTCCAGATATGTACACTTTCAGAGTTAGTAAGCCTTACTTGCTTTCTGGAGGAGCCCTTTTCTTCTAATTTTCATTGAGTACTTTTGTTTTCTTGATTAGGGTATCCATGGCCTATCATGGCACCATCTGGATTATTGAATAGAGGCTTCACAGACACTGAGTGGAGGAATTGTTGAGTATGTTTGTATTCTGCACTTGTTCGTTGGAAACTATCAGTTAGTAGAGTTATTGTTGTCTATATGATGTCTTTAAATCTGAGTACTATTTTTCCGATGTTGAGTATGATATGATGATTAGGGCATGAGGTTCGCTCAAGGGCTAGCAATAGTCTCTATGTGCCGGCCACGCCAAGGGTACCCTCTCGCGGCATGACAAACTTGATATCAGAGTACAGAGTTCAAGAGTTATAGGGAGTTATGAAGCCATATCTAGTAGAGTCTTTTTTATGGATGTATTGTTCACCAAACTTCATAAGAAGGAGGCTATAAGACATTTGGAATGGTTACACTTCTTTGGTATTCTAAGTTTGTGTGATAGGGTTTGAATCTATAAAATTCTTTTCCAATTCGTGTGTGACACTCTTGAAAATCATGCCTTTTAGATGTGTCATGACCCAGAGGAA
>JAABOM020022906.1:0-18235 GCA_011800125.2 Solanum clarkiae
CACTTTGGTCCCCCAATTTAATTAATTTAATCCGATTGAGGACGTTCGGGGCTTACGTTAAATTACGGGTCCTAACATAGATGAGGTGGCTTATGAGTTAGCTTTGCCACCTAGATTGTCAGCTGTCATCTAGTATTCCATGTCTCCATGCTCCGAAAATGTAGACCATACAAATCCTATATTATTTCTTATGATGACGTAGAGTTGGGTCCAGATTTAACGAATGATGAAGAGCCAATAACCATTATAGATAGATAGGTTCGTAGACTTAGGACTAAGGAAATTGCTTCAGTCAAGGTTCAGTTGCGACATTGGCCTGTGGAGGAGGCAACTTGGG
The DNA here is from genome assembly GCA_011800125.2 of Solanum clarkiae. NCBI lineage: Eukaryota > Viridiplantae > Streptophyta > Magnoliopsida > Solanales > Solanaceae > Solanum > Solanum clarkiae. The sequence goes on from JAABOM020022906.1 coordinate 338, forward strand.
AGCCAGAGTCCGACATGCGTACCAAATACCCTCATCTTTTCGAAACTTTAGGTATTTTCTTTTACCCTATGTTTGAGGATGAACAGAATTTTTAGTGATGGATAATATAATGGTCTAATCGAAGGTGGCAAACAAAATTATTTTAGGCACTAAATCTTGTTCCTAATAATGGAAGTATGATCGTCCATTTGTTAAAAGAGGGATAAGATATCAGTAATAATAATATGCACTATATTTTGTCTTGCAATTATTCAAAAACAAGCAATATGCCCTGTCTCTACTCTCTCCCTTTTAAATACCTGGGTTTTTCATACTGAGAGGAAGCAGAAGAAAATTTAGGTAGAACATATATAGAAAGAGGAGAATTCACGATCAACAATTATATAAATATTATTTGTACAGTTCCGACATTGAGGTAGGTTTGTCTATCCTTCTTTAAAATTGGGATTGAGTTATTGAATGTTTGTATGTATTAATTTAAGGAATGAGATCGTTTCTTATATTGAAAAAACATATTTTTTGAAAATTCTGTGTGGAAAACTTTGTTTATATAGAAAAAATAATATAGACATTTAAAACTAAATTTTTAGTATGTTTTAAAAATCTTAAATTTATGGTAGTACAATTAAACATGCGGAATAAACAAGAAAAATAGAAGAAATGTTACCTAGAATTTGAAGTGACGGTGTCAGGAACTGATGAATTACAATAAATAGAGAATATAAATAAAGATGAAGCTGCACCAAAAACCTTGCAATTTCTTATAATCCAGAAACAAATCTTGCAAATTTTGTATATCAATCTAGTCTAGTCGAAATTGACAATCCTTCCAAATATACTTCTCAGAATAGAAAAGAAAATAGTCACAAACTATGCACAATACTACATGAAGAGAAATATATACTCAGCACTCAGGCAGAGATGGAAATGGAGAGTACATAAAAAAAATGAAGAAAGAAGGTATAAAAAGAAAGATCTTGAGTCAATAAAAACACCACGTGTTTATTGAAGAGAGTAGATATATGGCATGCCATATCCAAATAAAATGTACAAATTATAAATTAATTGATATAATGTTCTTATTTTAAAAATAAATTGCATTGAGCATGCAAAAGTAAGAAAAATGTATCATTTATTTATTTAAAGGAGAGGGGAACAACATGCGTGTATTCTGCCATAATATCGATGTAAGTGCCTTCCAATTTCCTATTACTGTCACTATTCACTTTTGTCTATTATGTTTTCATTGTGAGCCAAAATAAATAATTAATTTAAATAAGTAATTAAATAAATAAGAGCGATTACCAAGTATTGAAAAAACTTCACTGTCAACGGTCTATTACCTCAGGAGCATTTCTTTCTCTAAAGTGTCGTATGAGTAGAAACATACTAAATAGAAATTATGAATATAATATTAACTTTAATTCAATAAGCTGCCTGCTTGAATTTTCTTCTATAATCTTTTATTTTTAATTAACTTTATCTCAAAATCTCTTCATTTTCATGTCAAATTAATTCTACAAGTTAATCGCGCTATCTAGTACAACTCACAAAATTTATACTCGAAAAGGATAAATAAAAGTATTAATTATGACACAAATGATGATCGAAAGTATGTACTTTTGGCATAATATTTGACACAATATTGAGAATCATGACTAAATTGAGAAATGATAAATTTTAGAATGTGGTGGAGAATTTTAAAGAGAGCAATATTCCAAGATGTATAAAAGAGGGTGAATATAAAATTGGTAACTTGGAGAATTTTGATAATTATTGTACTTATTGAGAGAAATATTGCTTTTATAATTGTATCTTGATTGCATGCATCCTCATACTACATGTCATGATATTTTGGGAAGTTGTAAATGGTGACTCGTATCATGAGTCCTTTACCATGCTCACTTAGGTGGCAAGGTCGTTGATATGTTGTGATTCGTATCATGAGTCCTTGACCATGTTCACATAGGTGGTAAGGTAGTTAATACGTTGTGATTCATATCATGAGTCCTTGACCATACTCACTTAGATGGCAAGGTAGTTGATACAGGGAGATTAATATCATGAGTCCTTGACCACGAGTCAGGTGACAAGGTAATTGATATATTGAGATTATATACGACTGGCTGTGCGACAGTTTTGATGTCATCCTACATTGCATTGCATATCCTACCATTGCATTACTTGTGGTTATTTTCAATTTCTGATTCCAGTCGATTGAACCTACTGAGTACATATTGTGTGTACTCACCCCTACTCTTTTCTCCTGCACAGATTCTCATTAGGATTACCCACACGTTAATTGATTTGCTCGCATAATCGGGTCACACTAGATCTAATAGTGAGACTCAAGGGCTTCGAGTTCCATTAGATTCTATCCTAGTTGTATGGTCTTTATTTCTTTTCGAAGACTGTAATATACTTATCCATTCGTGTATGTACTAGATGCTCTCTACACTCATGACACCAGGTTTTGGGATATAGTTTTTATCTATTGAGTTTATTTTCCGCTTTAAATGTATTTCATCTTTGGGTTTAGGCAGAAAAATATGGGCATTTAAACCTAAAATTTTAGTATGTTTTAAAAACCTTAAATTTCTTGTAGTACTATTAAACATGCGAAATAAATAAGAAAAATAGAAGAAAGATTACCTAGAATTTAAAGTGAAGGTGCCGGGAACCGATGAGTTACCATAAATAGAGAATATAAATAAAGATTAAGCTACACCAAAAACCTTGAAATTTCTTATAATCCATAAGGAAATCTTGTAAATTTTGTATATCAATCTAGTCTAGTCGAAATTGACACTCCTTCCAAATATACTTCTCAAAATAGAAAAGAAAATAATCACAAACTATGCAATATACCACATGAAGAGAAAATATGCACTCAACACTCAGGTAGAGATGGAAATGGAGAGTACATAAAAAAAATGAAGAAAGAAGGTATAAAAAGAAAGATGTTGAGTCAATAAAAACACATGTTTATTGAAGAGAGCAGATACATGACATGTCATATCCAAATAGAACATACAAATTATAAGTTAATTGATATAATGTTCTTATTTTAAATATAAATTGCATTGAGCATGAAAAAAAATAAGGGAATGCATCATTTATTTATTTAAAGGAGAGGGGAACAGTATGCATGCATTTTGCCACAGTGTCGATGTAAGTGCCCTCAAATTTTCGATTACTATCACTATTCACTTTTATCTATTATAAATTATTTTTATTGTGAATCAAAATAAATAAATATTTTAAATAAATAATTAAATAAATAAGAGTTCTTATCCAGTATTTAAAAAAAAAAAAACTTCACTGTCAATGGTCTATTACTTCAGGAGCACTTCTATCTCTAAAGTGCCATTGTCGTAGAAACATACTAAATAGAAATTATGAATATAATATTAACTTTAATCCATTAAGTTATCTGCTTGAATTCTCTTCTATAATATTTTACTTTTAATTAATTTTAGCTCGAAATCTCTTCATTTTCATGTCAAATTAATTCTACTAGTTAATCACACTATCTCGTACAACTCACAAAATTTGTGCTCGAAAAGGATAAATAAAAGTATTAGTTCTGATACAAATGATGACCGAAAGTATGTACTTTTGGCATAATATTTGGCACAATATTGAGAATCATGACTAAATTGAAAAATGATAAATTTTAGAATGTGACGGAGAATTTTAAAGAGAGCAATATTCCAAGATGTATAAAAGAGGGTGAATATAAAATTGCTAACTTGGAGAACTTTGATAATTATTGTACTTATTGAGAGAAATATTACTTTTATAATTGTGTCTTGATTGCATGCATCCTCATACTACATGTCATGATATTTTGGAAAGTTGTAAATGGTGACTCGTATCATGAGTCCTTGACCGCACTCACTTAGGTGGCAAGGTAGTTGATACATTGTGAGTAGTATCATGAGTCCTTGACCATGCTCACTTAAGTGGCAAGGTAGTTGATACGTTGTTATTCGTATCATGAGTCCTTCACCACGCTCACTTGGGTAGCAAGGAAGTTGATACAGGGAGATTAATATCACGAGTCCTTGACCACGAGTCAGGTGGCAAGGTAGTTGATATATTGAGATTATATACGACCGGCTGTGCGACAGTCTTGATTTCACCCTATATTGCATCGCGTATCATACCATTGCATTACTTATGGTTATTTTGGATTGACTTAATTAATATTATTACTTACTTTATTCACAAATAGGCGTCATCGATGCCATACTGGTTTTTCTGTTGCAAGTGAAAGCGTTCCTAAATTATTTCATAGTTTATTCAATTTCTGATTTCTAGTCGGTTAAACCTATATGGTACATATTATGTGTACTTACCCCTACTTCTTCCTTTCTCGCAGATTCTCATTAGGATTAGCCATGCAGTAGTTGATTTGCTTGCTTAATTGGGTCACACTAGATCTAATGCTGAGACTCCAGGGCTTCGATGAAACGACCCCAATAAGTGCCCGAAAACGTGCCTCCAAAGTGCCTAAAATCTTGTTTTCCATATATCTAAAAATCTGTTTAGAATTTCGAAAATTCGACTTCATATTCTTGTTCAGGAGGTCCAAAATTAGGGTGACAAGGGTCTAACCTCGATTTTAAAGCAAAGGAATCGAACTATGAAATTTTGCTTGGTGTGATTTACAGAGAGCATCCGCGACCTCTCGCGATGCAGAGAGGTGTTATTTCTGCACTGTCTTTTCCTAGTTTGCTCAGATTTTTCTAAGTATTGGATCTAAGTTTTCCCAAATGTATTTTCACCTATACTTAGCCTTATTTCACCCTTATATCACCCAAAAACATTCCCCATTATTTTCCCAAACATTTAGACTCATTTCTAACCCTAAATTCAAGTCCCAAACTCAAGGCCAATCTCAAGGATCTCTTCAAGGATCTCACCCAAGCTTCAAATTTCCTTTAAATTCTTCTTCAATAACTTCACAAAAGCTAAGGTATGTTTAACCATTGGGTTCTTTCACCCATGGTGCCTAAACCCTCTTTTACTTAATATTGTATGATTTAAAGTTGATTTTACATGTGGGTCTTGTATATTGAGAAATTTACTACATAGTGATTTTAGTTCATAAAAGTATGGTTGTTTTAGCATGTTTTGGGCTTTAAATCTTGGCTCTAATTTTGGATTTGATGAGAGGTTTTGATATGAATGTTTTAGGGGTGTTGCAAGGTGTTGATTAAAGGTTTTACCACTGATTTTCCTACATGATTTCATCTCTAAATTGCATGCTCTTTTACCCCCATTACATATCCCCAAGGTGTTCGACAAAATGTCCGGTTATGATTTCTTGAGGAAATGAAGGTCTAAAGCATGAGATATGATATGATTGACTATATGATAATGAAATGAGATTATGTACATGATGAATACTATCTAAAGTGTTGTGGTAGACCATGCCCAATTCGGGGACCCAATTGAGGGGTTGAATGCTCAACCACTAGGGTGATGGGTGCGATCATCACTAACCCAGTTGAGGGGTTGAATGTTTAACCACTAGGATGATGGGTGCGATCATCACTAACCTTGTTGAGAGATTTGTGCCTCATACACTAGGGTAATGAGTGCTATCATCACTAACCCCTAGGGGTTTATACCTTGGCAATCTAGCTTGGTCTCTTCTTCACATATAATATCATATATGAACATGATTTACTTAAGTATGTTTTACTTTTGCATTGATCATACATGTCATATTGTTATATTATGCGTATTGCCTATTATTATGCATTTTGGATTATTGTGCTTATCTCTTGTTGCATTGCATCCCACATACTTAGTATATTCAAATGTACTAATGCTTACTCTTGCCTACATGATATCACCATATAGGGATCGGTGCCCATGTTGATCATCCTCCTCCTCCACATAGCTAGACAGTGCTATTCCAAGCATGTTGATGAGTCTTCATTCCGGGGACCTCGGTTTACGTTGATTTTATCTTTGTAATGAGACATCTTTCTTATGGTCTATGTTGACTATGAGGTGAGCCCAGTAGCTTGTCTTGTCCCCCGCTATATCTATGTATTAGAGGTGTTTGTTGGACATACTATGTACTTTTGATGAGCTTGACTCTTGTCTCTTGTTTATGATGTTTATATGGGTTTCCTTAGTCCCATTGCCCTATTATTACTCTTTACGTCTTTGTATGCTTCCGCGACCAATGTTGTGGAATGGCAAGTCAAGAGGCTTGTTTAGGGTTCCTTCAGGTTCCCCATTCGCCGTGTCACGTCTAGGCCCTAGGCTTGGGTCGTGACATTCGAGTTCAATCAGATTATACCCTAGTTGTATGGTCTTTATTTTGTTCAAAGACTGTAATGTACATATTCATTCATATATGTACTAGATGCTCTCTATAATCGTGCCACCAGGTTTTGGGATACAATTTTATCTATTGAGTTTTTCTATTTTAAATGTATTTTATCTTCAAGTGTGGAAATTTATTAGTTCCATAGTCATAATCCTATTTTGAGTCTTGACAAGTTTGGTATCAGAGCTCTAGGTTCACCGGTCTCACAAGTTAAAGAGTCTCACGGACCGGTACGTAGATGTCCATATCTATCTTCGAGAGGCTATAGGATGCTTGATTAGGAATTCTTTGTCCATTGATTCCTTTCGTGCGATTTGTTCATATTCAAGTTTTGTATGCCTCTAATCCATTCTTTATGCGTAGATGTCGAGGACTAGAGTTAGCAATATCGAGGATGAGTCCTTACCTACTGTCCAAGCCTTAGCCAAAGGGAGAGGTAGAGGCCGAGGCAGAGGTCATGGCAGATCTAGAGGTCGAGGCCAGGCTAGGGGAGCAGCACCAGCACGAGGTCCGGCTAGAAGGAGTTCACCTGAACTAATTGTTGACCCAATTTATGAGAAGCAGGTTGAGGATCCTATCGAGCTTCCTTCAACCTCAGTAGGTACACTAGTATTACAAGAGCTATTGACTCGATTGTTGGCAAGGTTAGAGGGTACCCTTACCACTAGTAATCTTCCAAGTATCACAGTTCCTACCAATACTTGTTAGTCCTTCACAGCTAGCTCAGGGACAGTTTGGGATTCCAGACCTCGAGTCCATTTTCCATGCCTTCTATTGCACCTCTAAGGTTTTCAACCCTGCCAGTTTCTGCCAGTGCTGCTATGACCTTGTCTGAGGAGAAAAGATTTGAAAGATTTGTAAGATTGGCTCCTCCCAAATTTAATGGTATAGATGGAGATAGGGCATATGACTTTCTGATGGAGTGTCGGGATACACTGTTCAATTTGGGTATTCTGGAGGCCTATGAGTAGCTTATACATCTTATCAGTTCACGGGCATGGCCAAAGAGTGGTGCAGGTCAGTCATGGATCGAAGGCCTGTCGATGCTCCAGTAATAAGTTGGGAGCAGTTTATTAAAATCTTCCTTGAGAGATATGTACCCTATAGTCGGCGTCGTGATGAGTTTGATAGACAGGAGCAGGTTTCTATAACTGTGTCCCAATATGAAGCATGATTCCACAAGCTATCGCACTATGCCATGTCTAGTATTTCCACAGAGTTTGAGCAAATTCGCTGATTTGTAAAAGGGATCACAGGCTATCTCCAGGAGGCTACTGCATCTCTTGTGTTATCTGGTGGTTTCTTTCAAAGTATTGTCTATTATTCCATGATGATAGAAGGCATCAGGCACACATGATAGGGTGATAATTTGAGGTCCCAACGTTAGGGTCAATTTGAAGGTCATACATCCAAAGATAAGAATCATCAAGGACAGAGGGCTCAGGGTTACCAGGTAAGACTGATTCATGCAGCTATTTTGAGTACAGATAGTACTAATAGGCCCAAAGGTTGTTACATATGTGTTGAGTTTGGTCATAAGGCCCAGGATTAGCCCAAGAGTGCTCCTGTTTCTTTTCCATCGAGGGAACAGACAACCCACTCTTTATCAACTCCAGCAACTAGAGGTGCTTAACAGAGTGCGAGGGGTAGTACTATAGGTGCCAGGGGTGGAGCTCCAGGAGGCACTTGTGGTAGAGCATAGGCCAATGGTGAACGTCAAGTATGTTATGGCATTTCAAGTCGAACCGAGGCACAAGCATCTGATGCTGTGATCACAAGTATTGTTCTAGTTTGTCATCGTTCAACTTCGGTATTGTTTGACCCTGGATCTACCTATTCATATGTATCAACTTATTTTTCTACTGATATTGATGGTTTGGTTAAGCCTCTCGATGTGCCTATTTGTGCCTTGACTCCGGTAGGTGAATTCTTAGTGGTTGATCAGGTATATTGGGATTGTATAGTAGTAATCTCAAGTAGGGAGACCAAGGCTAATTTGATCCTCCTAGACATGATAGACTTTGATATTATTTTGGGAATGAATTGGTTGTCTTCTTATCATGCATTCCTTGATTTCTATGCTAAGACTATGACTTTAGCATGTCCTGGGTTACCTAAGTTAGTATGGTTAGGTAATCTTAGCTCTTATCCTAAGGGGGTGATTTCTTATGTTCATGCATATTTATGAGGAGTCACCTTCTTTAGAGACCACAAGGGTAGTAGGAGAGTTCATAGATGTGTTTCCTACCAACTTGCCTGGTGTTTCCCAAAACATGATATCGACTTCGCTATTGATGTGGAATTAGGCACTAAGCCCAATTACATTTCCCTTTACCTGATAGCTCCTGCAGAGTTAAAGGAATTGAAGGTGCAATTAGAAGATCTATTAAAGAAAGGGTTCCTTCGGCCTATTGTGTTGCCTTGGGGTGCACCAATGCTGTTTTTTAAAAAGAAGGATGGTACCATAAGAATGTGTATTGACTATCATCAATTGAACTAGGTGACCATTAAGAATAAGTAACCCCTGCCATGTATTGATGACCTGTTTGACCAGTTACAAGGTGCTTCAGTATTCTCTAAGATTGATTTAAGGTCGAGGTATCATCAATTGAGGGTTTGGGAGTCAGACATCCCAAAGACTACTTTTAGGACTCAATATGGGCACTATTAGTTTATAGTTATGTCATTTGGATTGACTAATGCCCTACCGATTTTATGGAGTTGATGAATGGATTGTTTAAACCCTATTTGTACTTATTTGTGATTGTGTTCATCGATCACATCCTAGTATACTCTAAGAGTGAGGCACACCATGAACGTCAACTGCGGACTGTGTGCCAAAGGTTGCTTGAAGAGAAACTTTATGCTAAGTTCTCTAAGTGCAAAATTTGGCCAGAGTTTGTAGCTTTCTCAGGTCATGTGGTGAGTAATGATGGCATTATAGTTGACCCAATCAAGGTTGCAGCGGCTTATGCTTGGGCGAGACACACTTCAGTAACTAAATTTCATAGTTTTCTTAGACTAGCAGGCTATTACCATCAATTTGTTCAAGGATTCTCCTCTATCGCATCCCCTATGACCAGGCTTACTCAGCAGGATGTAACATTTTTTATGGACTGATGAGTGCGAGGCAAACTTTCAAATGCTTAAAGAGATATTGACATCTGCTCCTATCCTAGCCTTATCTGAAGAAGGTGTGCCCTTCATCGTTTATTGTAACTCTTCTAGTGTAGTCCTAGGTGGAGTGTTGATTTAAAAGAGGAGGGTTATAGCTTATGCTTCACGACAACTGCAAGTTCATAAGAGAAACTACCCTACCCATGATCTTGAGTTGGCTGTAGTAGTATTTTGTGTTTAAATTGTAGCCTTAATTATATTTTCTCTCAGTCTTTTCTGATCATCGTAGACTTAAGAATATTTCTCTCAGTCTAATCTGAACATGAGACAGCGTAGGTGTTGGAGTTTCCAAAAGACTATGATATCTCTATCCTTTATCACCCTGGCAAGGCTAACGTAGCGAAACGACCCCAAAAAGTGCTTAAAAATATGCCTTGGAAGTGCCTGTAATCTTGTTTTCCATATGTCTAAAAATCTGTTTGTTATTTCAAAAATCCGACTTCATATTCTTGTTCAGGGGGTCCAAACTAGGGTGAAAAGGATCTAACCTTGAATTTAAAGCAAAAGAAATGAATTATGAAATTTCACTTGGTGCAATTTCCAGTGAGGGTCTGCGACCTCTCCGCGACGTGGAGAGGTGTATTTCGCGGAGAGGTGTATTTCCTGCACTGTTTTTCCTAGTCCATCCCTATTTTTCTAAAGTATTGGGCCTAATTTTTCCTAAACATTTTTTTACCTATACTTAGCCAAATTTCACCCTCATATCCCCCAAAACATTTCCCAACACTTACTAAAACACTTAGCCTTATTTTCACTCCTAAATTCAAGACCTAAAACCCTAATCCAAAGCTAAGGATTCTCTTCAAGGTTCAAACCTCCATCTTCAACCTACACCAAGAACTTCTCCAAAGTTAAGGTATGTGATGTTACCATTGGGTCCTTCCACCGATGGTGCCTAAGCCTCCTTTTTACTATTATTGTATGATTTAAAGTTGATTTTACATGTGGGTCTTGTATATTGAGAAATTTACTGCATACTGATTTTAGTTCATGAAAGTATGGTTGTCTTAGCATGTTTTGAGCTCTGAATCTTGGATCTAATGTTGGATTTGATGAGGGGTTTTGATGTGAATGTCTTTGGGAGTGTTGCAAGGTGTTGATTGATGGTTTTACAACAGATTTTCTTGCATGATTTCATCTCTAAATTGCATGGTTTTTTACCCTCATTTCACACCCTCAAAGTGTTTGGTAAAATATCCGGATGTGGTTTCTTGAGGAAATAAAGGTCCAAAGCATGAGATATGATATGAATAATGTTATGATGATGAAATGAGCTTATGTATACGATTATTCCTATATGAAGTTTTTCATTAGAGCATATGATAAATCCTATATAAAGTGTTGTATTAGACTATACCCTATTTGGGGGGACAAGAGCCTGGGTAACCATGTTGGAGCTTTATACTCATCAACCATGTGAGGGGTTTACACTTTGTCACCGTGTTGGTAAGGTATGATTACTATCAATCATGTGAAGGGTTTATACCACACAACCACCGAGGGGTTTATACCTTGAATAACTAGCTTGGTCTCTTCTTCACATATGATATCCTATATAAGCATGAGTTACTAAAGCATGTTTTACTTAAGCAATGATCATATATAGCATATTGTATATTATGTCTATTGCTTAATATCGTGCATTTTAATTATGATGCCTACTTATTGTTGCAATGAATCCTACATACTTAGTACATTCCAACGTACTAACGCATACTCTTTCCTACATGATATCACCATGTAGGAATCAGTGCCCAAGTTGATCATCCTCCTCCTCTACGTGGCTAGATCGGTTCTACTCAAAGCTAGTTGGTGTGTCCTCCACTTTGGGGACTTTAGTCTGTGTTGCTATTATCTATGTATTGATACACTTTCTTATGTTCTACTTTGACCATGAGGGTGAGCCCGGTTACTTTGTCTTAAAACCTGCTCTATCAATGTATTTAGAGGCGTTTGTTAGACAAGTTATGTACCTATGTTTGTTTGACTCTTGTCTCTCGAGTATGAGGTTTATGCAAGTGTTCCCATAGCCCCATTGCCCCTATTCTTAGTCTATATGTCTTTTATATGCTTTTGCAACCAAGGATGTGTAATGACAAGTTAAAAGGCTTATATGGGATTCCTTTAGGATCTCCATTTGCAGTGCATGTCTAGGCCTTAGGCTTGGGTCGTGACAAATTTGGTATCAGAGCACTAGATTGATAGATCCTCGGAGTCTAACACACCGCATCGATTAGATTCCTATTCATGGTTGTGAAGCGCACTATGACTATGAGTAGGAGGCTATGAGGCATTTTTGGAAATGTTTCCCTTCTTTTTGTTCTATGTCATGTTATAGAGTTGTAGTGGGTTTTTCCCCTAACAATTGTTCTTTGCTCTGCTCGATCATGCCAAACACTAGAGAACGATGTGCCCAAACTCCTGAGAAGCAACCTACTAATGGTGAGCTCCGGGATGCCCTTACTATGCTTGCTCAAGTAGTGGCCAACCAAGTCCAACAAGGGGACCAAGCCTCTCATGCTACTACCCAGGGAGCTAGGGTAAGAGACTTCATGAGGATGAATCTTCCAGTTTTCCATGGGTCAAAGGTGGATGAAGATCCACAAAAGTTCATTGATGAGGTCTACAAGATCTTGAATATCATGGGTCTTGGGCCGAATGAAAAGGCGGAGTTGGAAGCATACCAACTCAAAGGGGTAGCCCAAATTTGGTATGGGAAATGGAAGGGTAAGAAGGGGGTTGGTAACGTGGTGCTTTGAGAGGAGTTCAAATTCGCCTTCCTTAATCGATTTTTCCCTATTAAGCTTACAGAGGCAAAGTTGGTGGAGTTTATGAACTTGAAACAAGGTGCTATGAGTATGAGGGAGTATGCCTTCAAGTTTAACCAACTTTCTAAATATGCTCCTCATTTGTGGCTAATTGTAGATCTAGGATGAATAAGTTCATGGTAGGGGTCTCCGACTTGGTAAGTGAAGAATATGAGTCCACCATGCTAATCAGTGATATGGACTTGTCTCAGTTAATGACCTATGCCGAGCAAATGGAGGAGGAGAAATTGAGGAAAAGAAGGGGGCATAAGGCCAAGAGGGCCTGATTTGAGGGTAAATTCCAAAAGGCTGCTAAATTTCGTCAAGGCCAAGGGCTTCCTCATGCTACTAATAAATGGTTTACCAATGACATCCATAGGCCTCAAGCTGTTGGTGGGATGACTCCTATTGATGTGTGTCCTAGATTTGGGAAGGTTCACAATGGCCCATGTTTGAAGGGTTCTAATGCATGCTATGAATGTGGGGAGCTCGGTCACAAAAAGGTAGATTGTCCAAGAGACCATGGCAAGGTCTGAGGGGCTAATGCGGTCCCATTAGGGAGAGGTGGTCCTCAAGGTGGTTCCCAAGGCACAATCGATTTTATGCTCTACATGGAAGGCAAGGGGTTGCTGAGGTTCTCGATGTTGTTATTAGTACGTTGAAAATCTTTGATATTGATGTATATCCTTGCCACTTGACTCGTGGTCAAGGACTCATGATATTAATCTCCCTATATCAACTATCTTGCCGCCTAAGTGAGCGTGGTCAAGAACTCATGATACGAATCACAACGTATCAACTACCTACTGGGAATCAGAAATTGAACAAACTATGAAATAATTTAGGAACACTTTCACCTGCAATAGAAAATCCAGTCGAGCATTAGTGCTACCAATTTGTAAAAAACAACGTGAATAAAGCAAGCATATAATATTAATTAAGCCAATCCGAAATAACCATAAGTAATGCAATGATATAGTATGCAATGTAATGCAAGGTGGAATCAAGACTGTCACACAACCTATATATAATCTCAATATATCAACTACCTTGCCACCTAACTCATGGTCAAGGACTCATGATAATACTCTCCCTGTATCAACTACTTTATCACCTAAGTGAGCGTGGTCAAGGATTCATGATACGAATCACAGTGTATCAACTACCTTGCCACCTAACTGAGCATGGTCAAGGACTCATGATACGAGTCACAATGTATCAACTATCTTGCCACCTAAGTGAGCGTGGTCAAGGACTCATGATACGAGTCACCATTCACAACTTTCTAAATTATCATGACATGTAGTATGAAGATGTATGAACTCAAGACATAATACAATAATTATCAAGGTTCTCCAATTTAGCAATTATATATTCACTCTCTTTTATATATTTTGGGATATTGTTCCCTTTAAAATTCTTTGCCACGTTTTATAAATTATCATTTACCAACTTAGTCATGATTTTCAATATCACGCTCAAAAGGTAGATATTTTCGATCATCATTTGTGTTATAATTAATATTTTTATTCTTCTTTTTCAAGTACAAATTTTGTGAGTTGTACTAGATCATGCGATTAACTTGTAGAATTAATTTAAAACAAAAATAAAAAGATTTGGAGCTAAAATAAATAAAAAGTAAAAGATTATTGAAGGAAATTCAAGCAGGTAGCTTAATAGATTAAAGTTAATATAATATTCATATTTTTTACTCCACATTATTCAATTTGAAAAGTGAACAAAGAAGATGGCTAACACTACAATATGTCGTGTGAAATTATTTTATTTGTACTTATATTAGTGTAGTGAATAGACACGTATACTGCATTCTATAGACGCACATAGGGCATAATCCTTCCTTAGCATACTATTTCAGAATCTTTCCAATTATCCACCCCTCTTATTTATATGTTCTCTCCTTTTAAAAATACAATTCTTCATCTTCTCTAGTAAGTTTTTCCAATTCTCGCTTTTCCATTTTTTTAAAGAACTTTATTAATATTGGTTTTCATGGAGCAATATATGATGGTGCAGCACAAACAAATTTCAAGGCATAACTGGGTTATCAAGTCGTCCAGTCAGTATTGGAAGGATTTACGTGTACTTATTTTTCCAGCGTCATCTCCTCGAAGATCCTCTATTCATGCTTTAATGATTCTTTTATTTCTCTTTAATATTTTTTATTAGTTTTTACTCAATTATTTTATTTTTGAATCCCTTACTTTTATTAATAAGCAAAATAAATAAATAAATAAATAATTCTTTCACAATTAATACTAGTTAACAATCTAACAATTGGATAGGACTTTCATACTTTTAAAAAAATAACCTCCTATATAATTAAAGTTTTCACACGGATATTATAAGAAAAATTTTGCAACACATGATATAATTTTATTTCATAAATTATAACATACGAATATTCAATAACTCAATCCCAATCTCAAAGGAGGATACGCAAACCTACCTCAATGTCGGAACCACACTCGAACAATTCTACTGGATGGACAAATCTCGAATTCAACTCTCGAATGATAACTCTCACAATTAGTTCCAAAGCTACACAAAATAATTAACAGCTCCCTAAAACTCAATGTTTTTCTGCCTTATCTCTCTCTGCCCGTATCTCCCTCTTGCGTTTTTCTCTGCTTCTACACCTTCTCATTTGAGCAAAAATGCTTAGATATATAGGCAAATGGTAATGCCTTGTTAGACTAAGTGCATGCTCAACTAATAAACAAATGGATAATTGGAGCACAAAGAAAAATAGTGAATTCTTGAAGCAAAATGGGTATTATAAAAATGGAAAAATGAAGAAATAATGCACTAGCCATATTGAAAAGTAGACAAATGAAGCATAATGCTTCATAGCGCACTGGCCATACCATAATAAATGTTAAAAATGCACCATCAATAACAAGTGGGTGGATAACTGTCACGACCCGAAATTCTGGCGTGATAGCACTCACCTAACCCACCAAGGCGAATCAGCCTAACACTTACTAATCCAAACATAACAATAATTGCGAAAGATGAATAGACTAATACAACAGTTAATCATATGAATACCAAACTACAACTATCCCAAGGACTGGTGTCACATGTACAAGCCTTTAAATATAAAATTCTCGAATAAAATACATGTCTCAAATGCCTAGTTCTCAAATAAAACATAATATAATAATGGATTCCTTGAAGGTCTGCTGAAGACATAAGTAACTACCTAAAGAATAATCCAGAAGCTCGATCCTATAATGAGAAAAGTCTGACTAGAGGGATTGGGCTCGCATCCTACAAAATGTAGCAAGGGGTGAGTACTAAACACACGATACTCAGCAAGTGAACTACTAAACACAAAATTAAGTAATACAGGATACAGGTACCCCCAACACTCCAACCAAACCCCCACAACTACAACCTGCATAAAATCAATTCAGCCAAACAGTTCACAATATACATAGCATATAGCTCAATAATCACACTAACTATTATATATCAATAACAGCAGAGATCAAGTGCATCTATCACAAGTTTCACAAAAGCACTCACATGTTTATAAATGATGATGAGGTATAATGCAATGCAATGCAATGTCAAATAAAATGATGTATGTCTCTCCTAGTGATACACACCCGCTGTCTCACAGTCTGGGGCCCATGGGGTACTTCTAGTCTAGGCATCTGTTGCGGCATGCGATACGATCCTCGAATCATAGTATCCGTCGCGACTTGCAACACATCCCTCGAATCATAGTAACCATCGTGACTTGTGACACAATTCTCGAATCATAGTATCCCTCTTGGTGTGCGACACGACCCTCGAATCATAGTATCCGTCGCGACATGTAACACGTCTCTCAAATATGGTACATCCTCTTTAATTCTCATTCTTTTTCAATCCATAGAATACTTGTCATAAAAGTCAATGCAAATAGGCATATTTATAGAATAATGAGAAAATGTCTTATTTTAATACAATGCACAATTCACAATAATATATTTTGGTACAACATCAATACTAACTCAATACCTCAAAATCATTCTCAACACCTCACATAAGAAGCACAAGGTTCTACATACTTAACAAAGGTTAAGAAATTCACTTGCCTTATATAAAGTCTCGAATCACGTCAATTTCGAAGCTGTTCCCTTTCTATGACACTCCACTTCACCAAGATCTATTCAAATATAGCATCATAATTATATAATGAATCTAATGACACTAAAATCAATTAATTTGAGTGAAAAGGGTAAAATGGTCCAAAAATTTTATCTCCAAAAAAATATCATCAGAATCTGAAAATTTATACATGAAAATGTTTCCCAAGTGATGAGGAATTCCACGGGGAAAATCAATTAAAAAATGGAGCTAATATGAGGAAGAATTCACATGTTAAAGTTTTCAAAATATATTTAAAATGCAGCAACAAGATCATGAATTTTACCTCAAATGATGCACCAAAAATCAATTTCTGAAGCTCCCATGATATTCTCCTCGGAAAAATATACAATTTAGCCTTTTGAATCGCTCAAATCCTATCAAAATTGAGAGAGAAATCGTTGGTTGAACGAAATCTCTTTGGTTCTTGAGTTATTGACTTAGAATCTGTAGAGTTCTTGATGAAGAACCCTACATTCTGGAAAAAGAAGAATCAAGAAATCCTTTCTTGGGATTCTTGAATTCATCTTCTTGAAACCCTAGATTATGATTTAAGATTCTTTATGAGATTCATGAATAGATAAAGAAATCTAGGCTGGGTAGCTTGAAATTCATGAAGAATAACTTACCTTGAGGAGGAATTTTGAAAGCTAATTCTAACTTAATGATTTTCTTGATGATCCTTGAGTGTTTATATTTAGGGAATGAAGGAGAGGTTTTTTTTATTATGGGAACTGACGCTTTATACGTTTTAGAACCTTAAATAGACCCCCAAAAGTTTTAGGATAAAAGTACCCTCAAAATAAAAGAAAAAAATTATCATGACTTATCCAGTAAGGGTCCGTGTTAGGTCCACGACACACTCTGGGCGCGGACCTTTAGATAGCTCTTTGCTCCTTCACTAAAATGGTCATAACTTTCTACTCCGAACTCTAATTAAGGCAAAATTGGATGCGTTGGAAAGCTAAATCAAATACGTTCGATATGATATATTATGGTCACATAAATCATTATACTTTAGGAGATATGGTCATTTGAAGTTAACCCTTCTATCGACTCATACGAAATTTAGTTGCTAGAAATTCTTTGGACTTGGCTTGATGTAAAAGATCCCTTATTACTCTAAATCATATCTAGTGTACTTTCAATATTTAGGAATTGATCCTAGCATATATATATACAACCTAAAAGTCACTGGTCCATCTACCTTTTATAAAATCTTACTTTAGAACTCGTTAAGTTTTTAGCTTAGCTTCATACTAAAGGGTTCGTGTGACTTTAGATCTTCTCCAATTCTATTCCCAGATTAAGAATTTGACTTTAACAGTTATACTCAATTAAGAATCATTAACTAAAATCCTATATCCTATGAAGAATGACTCAGTCTTAGCTTAAAAAAATTTG
>JAABOM020022917.1:0-18234 GCA_011800125.2 Solanum clarkiae
GGCAGGACAATGGAAAATTGCTCGAGCAAGCAGTAAATATAAATTATTTTTTAGTCTCGATTTATGTAACGTCGATAGATTTTATATATATACATATTTAAAATTATTATAAAATTATAATTGAAACAGTTAAAAAAATATTATGAAATAGTTGAAACAGATATGTCAATACGCGCCTTGAAAATATTAAATTAAAATTCCACAAAAATACAACTAAAGTTGCACGTGTGAAAAGCAGTGAAAAACTTCTAGGAATTTTACATATCAGGAGGGACATTATAATACAAACATAACAGAAGTAGTAAAATAGATTTTTTTTTAATTTCCAAAAATGCCCCTGCGACGACCAAAAGCAGCTTAGTAGGAGTAGTAAAGTAATGTGAATGTTGATAGCAAGTACTCCCTTGGTATCTTAAAAAATTTATAAATAAGAAGAGTATATTTATTAATTTATCCCTTTAATTTTTTTTCTATGCTTTATATTTATGTGCTTTATTCATAAATATCAAGGTCCGGTTTTATTTTATTTTTTATTCATTCTAATTTCCAACCTCATATTTAATGCCCAAGAATGATAATTGCATGAGCATATATTCTATTTACCACTCCCTTCACCTATTTTTATTTATTCAATATTAACTAAAAAATATTATATTATTTTGATATAATAAATTTGATTGAAACAGAATGTAGCTAATGATAAAAATAATTAGAATTTTGAAAAACAAATTATTTTTAAATTTAAATAAATAAAAATAAACTTTTATGAGGTAGCGGTAAGGTCTACGTACAATCTACCCTCTCCAGACCCCATTAGTAGAATTATACTGGATATGTTGTTGTTGTTATAAATAAAAATAAACATCTATATTCATATAACAGATAGTAGTACTATTAATTAATTGACAAAAGGATTTGTTTTGTTCTTATTATGGGTCAAAGAGAATAAGAATTTCGATTACATACTTTTATCAGGTGCACGCATCTCAACGATTGGCATTTTCGGAGAAATTTTTGGATTGATACTCATCCCTCTCAAATTAATTAAATTTTTAATATTTTTTTCAATGTTTAAAATAGTTGAATTTTTCAAAGTTCAACATGAATATTTAAAATTTTTTTCATATTTGTCCATTCAAAATTTTATAAAGAGCAAAAGTGAAAAGTACGGTATAAAGTTTGTCTTTGAATATTTTTCTTAATATGTATGCATTACCTCACAAATTCAGTTAATATGAGACAGAGAGAGTATTACGCAATCTCTAAATTTGTGTGATTTATTATTAATTTTCAAAAGTCAATTTAATTAATTTTTAAAAATTTAAATTAATACAATATTATAAAATCAAAAGTTATGTAATAAAATATTATTAATAATATTTTTTCTCATATCAAATTATTAATACAATATGATAAAAATATAATTATTAATATATTGATCAAAATTTATATAATTTAATCTTACAGTTCATAAGGAATAATAAACCGTGGAACAGATAATATATAATTAATATACATGAGGTAGATTTGTAATCATCAACAACAGCTCAAAATGGAAATTTTGCTTTTTCACATAAGAACATAACATTTGACGTAGAATTATTTGTAAACTCAATATTTTTGATGGTTAAACATAAAGTTATATACAAAACCTCACCAAAGTTACAGTAAATTATATTGTAGTTGTCAATAATTATTTTAAAAGTAGTTGTCAATTTAGATAATCAAGAGAGAGTTAATTACTCCTTCTATCTATCTTTTTTGTCTCTTATACTATTTTGAGATGTCTAACAATATTTGTCCACTTTCTAAAATTAATGGATTATTTACCAATTTACCCTTATTTAATACTTCCCCGTTTACTATTAGATGTCAAATTTTAGCTTGTCACCTATTAAAAAAAAACTCATATAGTGAAATTATCATTTTTTTTTCATATTAATTGATAAAAAATATTCATTAAAGCCATAATTCAAATTCTAACACATTTAATATTATCAATGCAACGGCAAGTGAAAGTATTTCTTGATTTAATAATATTTATGTTTTTTAAAGTAATATTGCTTAGTTAATCTAAAGATGAATTGGTCAACGAATATTTTCAAACAATTTTACATTTTCAAAAATATTAACATTTTAAATAAATAACGGGTAAAATAGGTTTAAAAATATTGTCCTATTTTGATTTCTCCAAAAATGACAGTAAAAATGACAATCAAATTAAGAAAATTTTTGACATTTAATACTCCCTCCGTCTAAATTAATTGAATTTTTGAGCTTTTTTCAATATTCAAAATAATTGAATTGTTCAAATTTCAAAAAGAATGTTTGAAACTTTTTTCATATTTACCTTTTCATTTGTTGAAATTTATATTTTGTATAAGATAAATTACACTATATATTTATAATTTCGCAAAGGATAATAGTGAAAAATATACTCTAAATTTTATCTTTGAATACTTTTTTAATATATGTACATTAACTCATAAATTCAATTAATATGAGACGAAAAAAATAATAAACAGAGGGAGTACTGCATTGGATTCTTTAATAATTTGAAAATATAAGTCAAGTTAAACTTTCTAAATCTAATAAATGGCCAAATACAGGTTCCCCCCCCCCCCCACGTACTCCCAATCCAATATAAATGGAGCGTGCTCCTTTTAACCCCATGCGTCACTTTAAAATCCTTTTTTAAAAGTTGACGACTTCTATTTTTTTGAAGAAATGGAAAGAGAAAAAAAAATTGATAATATATCATATCATTATAGCTGACACAAAAAGATGAGCGGAGGGCGTATCTATTTCTAACTTTACCGATTTACCATTAGAATTAATTATTTTAAAATTAAGAAGTATATTATATAAATAAAAATTTAATTATTTATGAAAAATATGTTAGTTAAATAATACTTTTAATTAATTTCTTCTTAATAATTATGTCAAACTTGATCATGAGAATTAAAATATAATAAAATAAGGAGAGTAGTAATATTTTGATTATAATAAATCTAATAAGTACTAAATTTCAAAAGATAAATTTCTAAATTAAAGTTTTTAAAATATGATTCGATTGCTTGGAGACACATTTGTAGTGCCAGGTGGACCTTTAAGGAGACAAAGGATGGTTGAAGTTGAAGATGGAAGTTTGATAGGTAGATATTTTGAAGTTGTAGACAAGGCAAATGACGACACGTGTATGCATTAGAACAGTCCACGACAAGGTTTGTTGATGTTTTCATGGCTTGTTTTTCTGGGAAGTTTACAACCAGTAGGGAATTTGGACATCTCAAAATTCACAACTTTTTCCTTTAATTAATGTTTTCCCCGACATATTGCTATCCGCCGGCCGTATTCGGCGGTTCAATGGATAATTCAAAAGACTTATTCCTTCTTCCGAGAGTTATTATGTATTAATTTATTTTTGATTGTTATTTAATAAATTTTATTGTATTGTATTGTTTAAGTCTATTATTAGATAACGATAAGAAGATTTATTTACAATCAAGTTTTAGTGTTATTGTATTTTTTGGGATGGCAAAATTAAACCCAAACTGTTCAAACCATCCAACTTGTTGAAGTTTGGGTAGGTTATTAGCTCAATCCATTTAAATTGGGTTGATATCCAACCCAAGTTGACTCGAGAGAGATCTTGTCAAAATATTTTTAAAATACTTTTTTTTTTAATTTTGATATATTTTATATAGCCAAAATATATAATTTATTAAATATTAAAATATTGAAAAGTAACAAACAGAGTGAGCAAAACTTAGTAAAAATTGAGTCGTGTTGGGTTGGATCTTGACCCGTTTGTTATCTCGATCCATTATAATCTACTCAAATTTGGCCCAACCCGACCAATTGTCACCCCTAATTGTATTGTTACCTTAATATTTTCTTTTGATCATTTTATATATTTTTACTTATTATTTAATAATTTTATTATATCAATTATCCTACTTTTTTCATAGTAGTTCTACCTCATACATTATAATTTCTTATATATTTATCATTTAAATTATAGATATATGCTATAACTATGTAATGACAAAAAATGACATAATATATCCAAATTCATTAAAACAATTCAGTAAATACGAAACAATACAATATAATAAGCTACATTATAAAATAATACACATCAATCATTCAAAAAAAAGTATTAGTTTGTATTTGACATGCAAATTTTAAATTTTTCTATTTATCTGATCAAAATATTTGAAAAATATTCTTAAAAATATAAGTTTCTTAAAAAAAAAAAACATCTATTGTCTATTGCTCACCTACCTAGTCCTCTTATTAGTGTTTTACTAGATAACATATTAAAATCCCTTTATTTTATTTTCTTTTCATAATATTTTACTAGACAACATATTAAAATTACTGGGATATTACTTTCTTGCCTATATGTCAAATACTAGAACAAAGTTTTTAAAAACATTTACTTTTTAAGAAATTGTTTTATAAAAACTTAGTTTTTGTGAAAAATATTTTATAAAAAATTAGTTTTGTGAATTTTTTTTTTCTTCATACCAAATACATTAGTGAAGTACATCTCATTATAAGTCAAGACGAAATTAATATTTAAATTTTATTATTTGTAATGTCAAACTTATTATATTTATAAAAATTCAAACTTTAATGATGTGCCGTAGCAATTTAATATTATTGTAGTTGTTTGTTGGCTTGTAACAGTTTTGAATATGATGACGAATAATTTCTGCTGCAAATGATAAATATAATTCAGAAAATTAAAAAATCACATGTCCAATCGTTTTAAATCCTTCTTAAATAATTTTTTCTGATTTAACGGTTGGTTTTATTTTATTTTTTTTTTCACATGGACCTTGTAGTGTCCTCCACGTTTCTCCTCCTTTCAATTTACAGAATTTATCCAAATTTCACAAAACTTCTAAAAATATTTAACAAGAATTCCATACAAACAACAACATTACTCCAATGCCTCAAAGACTTCCGCCCATTGTGGGATAAAGGGGGTCGGATATACACAACCTAACCCCTATGTTTAAAAGCATAGCGCGACTGTTTCCGGATGACCCCATTGACTAACTGCTACTTCACAATTGAAAGAAGCGCAGACAGTTTAAAGAGTCATTTTGCTTTATTCCATCATAGCGCGACTGTTTCCGGATGACCCATGTCAAAAGTTGCATTGACTAACTGCTACTTCACAATTGAAAGAAGGGCAGACTGTTTAAAGAGTCATTTTGCTTTATTCCATCATACCCCAAAGCTAAAAAATAGTAAATTTTTGGCTCCATCCAAAATTGATGGAAATTAACAAGAATTCCATAATATCTATATATTTTTTTTCAAAAAACTCAAAGGTTGTTCTACTCCAACGAACTTGGAATCATAAAATAATATGTAATAAATAAATAAATTATTAAGGTAATGAAACAAAAAACATCAAAGAAGGAGAAAAGGACTCATTCGTCCAATAGCTAACTCAAGTAATGACATTAAATTGATATTTTGCTTGTAATTTATTACAAATACCACTTAATTATATAAGATATTCATTAATAAGAAATTTCGTATAATTATTTTATTTTATTTCAATCATAAGTGAACATAAGAGATGATTTTTTTCTCTTTGATTCATCATAAGTAATTAGTGTTACTTTCATCTATTAGCATATGTGGTAGATAATTATTTATAATAAGTAAATTAATAATCTGAAAACCAATTTTAAAATTTTTAAAATAAAATAAATTTCTTAACGGATAAATGAGCCAAAATCATATTTATTATCAAACTAAAATGTGACCCATTTTTGGCTGGAAATATTTCAATTTGTGAGGATTATAAGTCATACAGCTAAGAATAATTGGGCAAGTAGGATGACAACACGTGGCACGTCCATTTCCTCGTCAACCACTCTTTTTGCATCAATTAATAAAGAGTAAAATTATGTGATTAATAATTTGCCAGGCATGGAAGTCGTGATGGGCCAAATTTCCAAATTGACAGATTGTGGACTCTGTACTAGTTATTACGATTTAGAAATATCGAAAACACGTCTAAATGTGATAGAATTATTAGTTTTATTTTTGAATTATGAATGGCCTTACAAATATTCTTTTACTTTATTAATTGAATTTTAATATATTGGTGACCTTGCAATATGAATGAAATATACTTTTAAATTCTCATTAAGTTTAGATTTGTTTTCAATACTTCTTTCGTCTTTTTATTAAGATTATGATGTCCCTATGAGAGTTTGAGACCACTTGCTATGTCGTGTGACAGATCAAGAGTTAACTTAAATTCAATTAATCAAGTAGAGGCATGTTCTTTTCAGGCCATTAATAGGCAGTGATGAAACTAATCATTTTTCCCCAAGTTGAAAGGAATGTTTTATATACTTCTTAATATATTTATTTGAAATAGTGATAACTTAAAAAAAAATAATACAATATATAATGAGAGTTTGAATTTTTATTTATTTTATTTGTATGTATTTGCTTTGATATAGATTGAACACATACATCAATACAGAACAAATTGATACACTGTATTGGAAGATTTTTTAAGTAAATTATTTTGTTACATTTAGTATACTTTTTTTTTGGATATTATCATAGTGTCCAAGTTAACTTCCGCACATCGAGACTAATTGTACGGAATAGTCTTGCCATCTTTCTCCTACAATAGGTGTTAACTAACTCTATCCATCGTGACTTGTGAAAATGATTCACTTTGTCTTTTTGTCTCTATTATGAAATATAATTTAAATATAATACTTTATGATTCTCAATCCACTTCATTGATCAATAAGTTCTACTCTTGGATGCATTGTCACGATAGATAATTAAACTATCACAATAATTGATAAATAAATAATTTCGAAAAGTTCATTGTCTTTAAGTATATCCCCTTTGCATGGCCTTAAATAAAAGAAAGAAAGGAAGAAGACCACATCACACAGCAATCACATTAACATTTAACATTTTTTTTCAGTGTGGAAAACAAAAAAGTAGTCTCAATAGCCACACACTTAACAGAATCATCTTTTGATCCAACCACCATTGACATGAAACATGTTTATTTAAAGTTTGACTAATTAATATAAAATGAAACGTCATTATGGTCATATTAATGTATCTTTATTAACCACCATTCATTAAAAATAATGGTCAAAAGGCAATACTAAAAAGATGGCAACTTGTAGACCAATAGGATGAGCATGTCTCCAAGGATAAGAAGATTATGTCAGTATCTCCAGTTCCTATCAGCAACTTATCTACCATCACTTGTTTTATAATAATAATAATGATGATGAAAAGGCTCAAATTCAGAATCTCTCGTTATGGACAAAGAAATCTCAATTATCTCACCACAAAACCAATTCATTTTCGATCTTACATATGCAATAGCAACCAATGAAAGAGAGGTCTATTACCAGCACTAAACATACCTGAATACTTCAACAATAACATATTGAGTATAATCTCACAAAGTGTATGCAGACTGTATCTTTACCTTGTGAGGGCAGGAGGACTGTCTTCGATAAATCCTGGGCTCAAGGAGAGAAGAAAAGTAATAACAAGCAGCAGCAACAACAAGATAATAAGATAAACGAAGTGAAAAGAACTGTAATCCATACAAAAACCATACTTGCTATTTGCCATCCTTATAAACCTACACAATGCTCATGAGTAATCAGTAGTTGTGGAACTATACTAAGGTAGAGCAGAAGTAACCAACCCCTAGGCTTTGATGAACTTCTATTCATCTGTGTAAGTAAAGACTAGCAGACACTCTCTTACATCAAATTCTCTGACTCAAGGTGAGAACTAACTACTATGAGCTAGTTGAAAATAGAAGGGATAAGAAATGAAATCTGCAACACTCGCACATTGTAGAAGGCTGAGTTGAAAGATCTTTCTGAGACAGAAGAAATAAACAGCATAAATTTGAGTCTGCGAACTGCAAAGCATCAGTTCACCATTTATGCTTGTATAATTTGGTCAAACTCTAATGACTATTTATAATTGCAGTCTGCAGATGAACATAACATCTTAAGACAATGAAAGACAAAAAGTCAGGAAATCATGGAATGTCAAAGATATCAATCAAAAATCATATATTAGGAAGACATGTTCTGATTGCCTATTATGTCATCTTTGAAACAAACTCAATAATAACCGAGGGAACTGTTATTATATTGCAATCACCAAGTGGACATAGAAACAGCAACTGAACTTATATGGAAGAACAGATAAGAAGATAGAGAACTCCACACAAAAACAGCTTGCCCTAACAATGCCTAGTCACTGCTACTTATAACAAACTCACACTCATTACACTGCTGCCCTGCGCCAACTTGCTCATCACGTTTTTGTCATCCAGGCTCCACAATGAAAACTGCCAACCTTCTAGAGGGAATTGTCACGCACTTGTCCTCCATGTCATCATTTGTGTTCATAACATACTTTCATAAGTATGCATAAGACAAAAGACTTTCCGTATTTGACCAAATTCTTCTACAGAAAAAAGCTCAAAAGGCCAACTAGAAGGGATAAGGAGAGAAGTGAAGCTTCAAGTACGTTAAAAATTACAGAAAAACTTTCATGCTAATATTGTTAGGATTCTGAGAGAAGGATGACGATGAACACGAAAATCAAAAAATCTACTGCCTTCGATTTTTCCTTGCCTTTATTCGAATTCCTAGAACGACCTATTTTGTATATAATTCAACTCGTCAAAGGGAAGCTGAAACCTTAGATTTCAATGGAAGAGAGAACTTCAATCTCCTGTTTTTGATTAAAAATCTGCGTAGCTTTTTATTTCTGGATCCTCCTTTAAATAGGAGACCTATTACAGCAACAAGAGGTTTACAGCAATAAGAAGTGCAGTCCTTGTGAAACTAGGAAACACAAATCCTATTCTAAGCTAAAACTATAGCTAATATAAGTTCTATTCTAGAATAATCAGAAAGCAACTAATAACTTAATTAAATTCTGATTTATTTGGCTCTCTGTTGCCCGTATGTCTTGCCCACAAACGCGTCCACAACATTTCCCCCCTCCTGTTGAAAGAGCTTGTCCTCAAGCTCAAATGATGGATAAACCTGCTGAAACGAGTCTACATCTTCCCAAGTTGCTTCCCCTCGGGCATACCAGACCATTGTATAAGAACCTCCTTTGTACCACGGTTAACACGAGCTCGAAGGACTGCAGCAGGCAGAGGAACTACTCGGCCATCCTCTAGCGGTGGTAGCTCTGTAATAGGTGGGAGTTGGTCACCTTTGAATGCCTTCAAAAGGGAGACATGAAAAACATTGTGAAGTTGAAAGTCCCTTGGCAAATATAGCTCATACGCAACCTGTCCAATTCGCCGTAAGATCGAAAATGGACCATAACATCTAGGGGACAGTTTATTATGAACACTCAGTCGAATGGAACGCTGCCTGTAGGGATGTAAATGAAGCCATACAAGTTCTCCTGGGGAAAATACGACATCACAGATGACCCTTATCATAATATTCCTTCATTCGTTGTTGTGCTGCTTGTAAGCGAATCCTGATATCACCCAAAATGTGATCACGATCCAGCAAGGCATTCTCAACCGCTTCTGCTCGAGTGGTCCCTGGTAAATATGAAAGCAAACAAGGTGGATGGCGACCATAAACAACCCGGAAGGGTGTTGTTTGCAATGCCGAGTGAAAAGATGTGTTGTAACTAAATTCTGCCCATGGAACCCAAGCAACCCACCTTCGAGGATAATCACCAACGAAGCAGCGAAGATACATTTCCACTGTACGATTAACGACCTCGGTCTGCCCATCTGTTTGTGGGTGGTAAGCAGATGAGAACTGTAATTTCACACCATTCAAGCGAAAAAGATCCTTCCAAAAAGTGCTAGTAAAAACCACACCCCTATCACAGGTTATAGTTTCTGGTAACCCATGCAAGCGAACAATTTGCTCAAAAAATACCTGAGCCACATGAGCTGCAGAGTATGGGTGCGCCAATGGTATGAAATGAGCATATTTCAAGAACCGGTCCACTACTACAAACAAGACTGACTTTCCCCAAGACTTGGGTAAACCAGTAATAAAATCCATTGAGATGTCTGACCAAATCTGAGTTGGTAGCTGGAGAGGTTGTAACAATCCTGCAGGACTTAAATGTTCCGACTTATTGCGCTAGCACACCGGGCAGGCAGCGACTTATGCAGCAATGTCCTTTTTCATACCTTTCCAGTAGAAATCCCCACGAATTTGGTGCAAGGTTTTTTGTATCCCTTCATGCGCACTATCATGATAGGAAGAAAGTACAGAAGGTAACAAAGGAGAATTCTGTAAGAGGTAGATGCGGCCTTTAAACAAAAGCAACCCATCCTGAACTTGCCAGTCCGAATCCAAATCCCCTAACTTGACTTTATCATACAAACCCAACAGTTCAGTTGATCCTGTGAGCTCCTCCCGGATGGTGTCCAGTAATGTGCTATGAGGGCAGCTAATAGCATTCAAAGAAGGGTCCTCATGTGTCATTCTAGATAAAGCATCAGCGACTTTATTGAGATGACCAGCCCGGTACACCACTGTGAAGTCATAAACCATGAGTTTTCTCAACCAGTGTTGTTGCGGTGGTGTAGTAAGCCGTTGTTCTAGCAAGTATTTCAAGCTGTAATGATCCGTTCGGATGAGAAAAGGGCGCCCCCACAAGTATGACTGCCAATGTTGTACTGCCTTTGCAAGGCCAATCAACTCCCTCTCATATGCAGCCAATTTTTGATGACGAATCGCCAACTGCCGGCTAAAAAAAGCTATGGGATGACCTTCCTGTTGCAACACGGCCCTATACCACCTCCTGAAGCATCACACTCTACAATGAAATTCAAAGTAAAATTAGGCAGCCTGAGTATTGGAGCAGAGGATAAGGCTTGCTGAAGCTTTTTAAATGCATCAAGGCTTAAAGCACTCCACCGGAAGGAGTGTTTCTTGAGTAGACTAGTCAGAGGTGCTGCCAATTGACCATAGTCACGAATAAATTTGCGGTAGTAACCTGTCAATCCCAAAAATCCACGAAGAGAGGTAATTGGCTGAGGTTGAGGCCAATCTAAAATTGCTTGTATTTTGCTCCTATCTACCTCCACACCTGTAACCAAAATAATATGCCCAAAATATGCTACTTGAGTTGTACCAAAGCAACATTTGGATTGTTTCAAATATAACCGGTGCGCACGCAGTAACAAAAAAACTTTTCTCACATGATCCAAATGGTCCTCCCAACCACTGCTATAAATTAAAATATCATCAAAGAAAACCAAAACAAAGTGGCGTAAGAAATCATGAAATACCTCGTTCATCAAAGCTTGAAAAGTGGATGGGGCATTGGTGAGTCCAAACGGCATAAAAAGGAACTCAAAGTGCCCATGATGAGTTTGAAAGGCTGTCTTTTCCACATCCTCAGGAGACATGCGGAGTTGATAGTAACCAGAACTCAAATCTAGTTTAGTGAAGTACTTGGCCCCATGTAGTTCATCCAGTAACTCGTCAACTACTGGAATTGGAAACTTGTCCTTTACTGTTTTGGCATTTAATTCCCGATAATCAATACAGAGGCGCCAAGATCCATCCCTCTTAGATACCAATAACACGGGTGAAGAAAAAGGGGACTTGCTTGGTTGTATCAATCCTTGTTGCAACATCTGATTACATTGCTTTTCAATCTCATCTTTTTGTCGGTGAGGGTACCGATAAGGACGAACAACTACAGGGGCTGTTCCAGGCAGCAAGCTGATGCGGTGGTCACGTTGTCTCAATGGGGTTAAACTCACAGGTTCCTGGAACAAATCATCAAACTCACTCAAAAGGTAGTCCAGTTATTGCTCATCTGTAGTAATCTTTCCTAACAGATGCATAGCCTTCCCACCATAACTTGTTGTCCCTGTAATAAGATTGATTTCCCTTGCACCGGAAAACTCATAGTAAGTTTCGCAAAATCCCAAAGTATAGGACCCAAGGATTGTAACCACTTAACTCCCAAAACAATATCAAATCCAACCATGAGGATGACGTAAAGGTCTACAATAAAGCTATGTTCCCCAATAGAAATTGTTATTTGAGCAGACCCCCAAGCATGGAACCTTTTCTCCATTAGCAATAGAGATTCTGATGTTGTGCAAGGAGAAAATATCTAGAAGCAATCGACTAGCAGCCATAGAACTTACAAAGTTGTGGGTACTTCCAGAATCAATAAGACTAAGCATGTGCTGTCCGAAAATACAAGCAGGCAACTGCATAGTTTGTGCATGCCTTTGACCTGTAATTGCATGTAAAGAAAGTTCCGGGCAGTCATCTGCTACTTCGGGTATCGCACCACCAACTGAATCATCCAACTCCAACCAGAAAAGACGTTTGCACCGGTGAGTGGTTGAATACTATTCGTCACAATTATAGCATAATCCATTAGCTCTTCTTTCCGCCATTTCTGCACGAGTTAACGCTTGACAAAAGGGGTTTGGTTGCTGGTTAGGATATTCGTCGAGGTAGATGAGCCAACTAAACTAGTACCAGACTTTGTTGAGTTCACTGTGCTGCCATGACTTGTCCGGGACTGCTGCCATGCCACTTTGCTAATGTTACTCACTTTTTGCAGTTTTTGTTTTTGCTCTAGAAAAACCTGGCTACGCTCATCGTTTTTGAAAATCCAATTTGATTGGATCATCTAACCCTGCCATAAATATTCCCACGTGCAAGTGTTCTGGAACAAGCTCATCAGCCCTAGCCAACTTTTCTTGAAATTGACGTTGATAAATTTCAACTGTACCAGTTGGTCGAAGCGTCACCAATTCTCCTACTGGGTTGCTACTCTCAGGAGGTCCAAATTGCTGGAAACAATGTTTTTGAAAATCTTCCCAACTCATCGGGCCCTTCGCTCATTTAAGCTGATAACACCATAATTGTGCTTCTCCCAAAAAGTGAAACCCAGCCACTCCAAACTTCTCCACATCTGCTGTATGTTGATTTTCAAAAAATTGCTCACAACGATGTGCCCAAATTAATGGGTTGGTGGTGCCATCATAAGTAGGAAAATCCATCCTTGCATACCTTGGTATTGTTGAATGGAAATTGCCACTAGTCTGATGATTCTGATCAACCAATTGAACAGGCAGCATATTGCCTCTAGGAGCCGGAGTTGTTGACCTACCTGTTGTTGGGGCACTGCTGGACTCAGTCCCCTGACCTGCTGGTTTTGTGGAGCCCATTCCCAAGCTAGAAAGGTGTTCTTGAATAACTTGGACAATTCTTTCCCTGAGACGTTGTTCCATTGCTGCAAGTTTCGAGTCCATCAATGTTTCCGTAATTGCACGTTCTTCTTGAAACCTAGAATTTATCTCATCACCCATTGTGTTAGGCTCTGATACCAAATTGTTAGGATTCTGAGAGAAGGATCGAGTCATAGGATGATGAACACGAAAATCAAAATCTACTGCCTTCGATTTTCCCTTGCCGTAATTCGAATTCCTAGAACGGCCTATTTTGTATATAATTCAGCTTGTCAAAGGGAAGCTAAAACCTTAGAGTTCAATGGAAGAGAGAACTCCAATCTCCTGTTTTTGATTAAAAATCTGCGTAGCTTTTTATTTCTGGGATCCTCCTTTAAATAGGAGACCTATAACAACAATAAGAAGTTTACAGCAATAAGAAGTGCAGTCCTTGTGAAACTAGGAAACATAAATCCTATTCTAAGCTAAAACTATAGCTAATATAAGTTCTATTCTAGAATAATAAGAAAGCAACTAATAACTTAATTAAATTCTGAATTTATTTGGCTCTCTGTCGCCCGTATGTCTTGCCCACAAACGCGTCCACAACAAATATGCAACCAACTCTGCCCTCATATGGCTACATGCTGCAGCAAATAGCCTAATAATACTTATACAGGATCAAAATTTTGTATCAGACATGTTTGACACCAAGAAAATCCACAGAACAGTGAAATGTTGGTGGATTTTCTTCCTTCCCCAAATTTCTGAAATGTTTAGTGTCATATCTGGACACAACTCAACATGTCAGAATTCACTCTTCCACATGTTTGAGGTTAAGTGGAACTGCTTTTAAGAGAAAGCAACTAGACTGAACAACTTAATTGAGACATAAAACCTGCTAGAAAAAAATGCAATAATAATCTCGTTCAATCAAGCAATTATCAGTTAATAGCTTAACAGGCATGCTTGCAGTGCAATGAATAACCCTTTAAATAGCAATATCAATCTCAATCTTGAACAAGATTTCACAACTCTTTAGTACTATAAAGACTTGTACCACCTTAGCAGCTTAAATTGAAACTAAAAAGTGGCTCTTTTTTCATTGGCATTTAGTGAACCCGCTTAGACAACCACATCAGTACAATCAGCATAAGTAATGTTTCCTACTTACTCCTTGAGTTTTTGACACATACATGATCAATTTTCTACTAATAGTACTACATTCAGGTGTAAAGATACAAATATTCAGATACACTTGGTTTGATTCAAGTCCAAGTCTAGGTGATGCTGTTGATTTTATTTAATTGAAACATTATCCTGAAATACACCTTTGGAGAACCTAGAAACTACTCCAAAATTCAAGAAACAAATTTTGCCAAGGTAACTCTCATGGATAAAATGAAGCACAACGAAACAATCTTTTCATGAAAATCTTATGGCATCCACAAAGCCGCTACTAGTCCACGTACTATCCCAGTATATCCACCTCGAGATTAACCTTCTGTCCCACATTTTTATTGGAATCACCACATTTCCTGCGTATAAGCCATCCACATTTAGTTACAACAGACTTCTTCATCAAAAACATCAACTACAGTCAAACTAGTCCCGTCTACAGCAATATGAATCCTTTGGAAACAACGAATCCCCTTCAGGCTTGAACTTTACAACCTCACCAGTCCCATCAACAAGGCCCTGCACCAAGTGACTCCCGCTCCTCTCCGACTCTTTTAGTGATTACACAATAAATGTGAAAACAACTTAACTTAAACAAGAAGGCAGAATAAAAAACCATAAATTTGGCGCGTTTTATTTAGATTCTTCTTAAACAATCAGCCATCTTAATTACTCCTCCCTCCTTGAACTTGGCTATTCAATAGCCTCTACCCCACTCTCTTCTAGGTGTGGGGATGATTTTATTTTGAAAAATCATCTCCCAAGTAGGTTATTTATCAATGTTAATGATCACAACTGGTTTATTTATTCCAATTGTGTATCAAGTAAAATAAAAGTTTGTTGCAACTGAATCCGATTTGATGTAAATAAAACAAAATTCTATAATTTGAATGTTGATAGAAATCTTCGATGTATCTTTAAATAACAGTTGTCAGAAAACTTACCTTCACAATAGTCATGGATAGCAACAAAGTGATCAAGAGTTGCTGCTCAAAACACTTAAACTTTTGCAGAATCTATTTTGTATTTTTAATATTTAGGAGAAGATCATTTTATATATTTAAATGAGGTCTTTCACAACCTCAGAAAAAGCAACATATATTGTCCATAATTTAATAAAACACTTATTTGATAGCAATCTTCAAAAGCATAATTATCATGATGAAAACTAACATCTTTAACAAAATATAACCGAGAAACAATATCATATGTTATAGTCATATGATCCCATATTTTTGGACTCATCATTCGAGTTCTCAACATTGGTAGTTTTAACTACCGGTGCTAGTTTTGAATCCTTATTTG
Organism: Solanum clarkiae; assembly: GCA_011800125.2. Classification (NCBI taxonomy): domain Eukaryota; kingdom Viridiplantae; phylum Streptophyta; class Magnoliopsida; order Solanales; family Solanaceae; genus Solanum; species Solanum clarkiae. Next base: position 15,728 of record JAABOM020022917.1, read on the forward strand.
GGATCACCTTAACTTCAGAGCTCTCTAACTTGATCTTTTCCCCTGTAACAAGATAACACTCCTATAATCATCAAATTAGTTGCATTGTTTTCATTTCCTTAACTAGATAGATATATTGCCATAAAAGAAGGATTAAGTGGAACAAACTTGATAAGGAATGGAAAGCTAGAATTTGAGAAAGATTTGCTTTTGAAGCATTAGATTTTGTAGTTTGTCTACTCGATAAGATCGATATATCAATTTCTTTTCTTTTGAACATATTGATTTGAAACTATAAATGGGACCAAATGTGTTGCTGATATATGAGGTTAAGAAAAGCTAACCGCACATACTTGAACGCTGCAACTGTAAATATAATTCATAATGGAAATTAACTAAAATTAATAAAGCGGGCGGAGTTTATTAGAGTATGGTGTAAAAAGAAATTCTTAAAGAGGTCTTTCGGTACAAGGGATTAGGCAGACTATCCTAGAATCAATTTTGAGATTAAACCTACATATCTCGTGTTTGGTGTAAGGTATTAGCTAAAATTATTTTTATATCAAAATCTTATGGTATTACAAATCTAATGTAAAAGAAGGGATTGATAGAATATAAGGAAAATAAACATGAATGGTTTAAGCAATGAGGGAATTAAAAGATTGAGCGAATGTATGATTAAACTAAATAATAAACCTTCAGAAGACGCCATATCAAGAAGACGTAAAATTACTACTTTCTCCTCTTTGGTAAGGCGGCCCATAAGCCTAGCAAATGTTTTTATATCATGAAACCTCCAATGACGCCTAGAGGGTATGTTAGATGAAATTGGAGACCACAATTGCACATTTGTTGAGTCATCAATGTTAGATACCACGGTAAAAAAAGTCGAGTAGGCAAAGGATAAGTCATCAGTAGAATTTTGTTGTTTTCATATTCATCATTTTAGAAAGAGGAGTATATATGTACGAGGAAAAATTAGATTATGTAGGAGAGTTGGATTTTGAGACAACTCAACTTTTATTCAGACGTATTAGAAAAATTTGTTGACTATTTTATATTATTTCTTTCTTTGTCATTATGCATTTATTTATTATACTAATAAGAATTAATCAAGTTGATACATCATATATTGAAACCGAGTAAATTTTAGTTTTCATCATGATATTTTTTGTTTGGCAAAACACCTAAAGACCCTCTAAATTTAACGAATTTTATTCAGGTCTCTTTAAACTATCAATAGTACCCATTTGAATTTGGCTATTTGATAGTCTTTACTTTCACATGATGAGAGTGAGGTTCACACACTTGTAGCGCAAATATTTTATTTGCTTTTTAAAATTCATTACTTTTTTAGATTTTTTAAGGGGTAAAATGTATAACAAACTACGCTAGAGATTCACCTTTTATGCAAAAAAAAAAATCATTTGGCTAAAAATAATGAGATTTTAGCCAATTCCGACTTTTAGAGTTTTCCAGAATAAGAAATACATTATTAAAATAGATAGTCATTACATCTAATTAAGATATAAAAAAAATTATACAGTTGGAATTTTAGTTTTTTGCAAAACCTGTTTATTTCACTAAAAATAAGTGAGTTATAACCAAGTATTTTTAAGTAGATTGACCTAAAAAGTTTAAAAAAAAAATACTTGAAATAAATAGTAATTGCATCTACACAAGAAATAAAAAAGTACACATTACCGATATTAAAAATAGAAAATTACATATATATATATATACACACAAAAAAAAAAGTAAAAAGTTCACAAAAAGAGTAGTTCATGTTTAATTTACATAAAAAATAGCCCCAAATCAGCGAAACTATACATGTAATCTGTCAAAAGTAATAGAAAGTATATACTACTATACAATGTATATTACTTATACATGAGTTATACACTAAATTTACATTATAATACACAAATATAGACCGACTATATATGCCTATACAATGAGAACTATTTTTTTGTAATTATTTTAAATGAAGTGTCTCTCGGAGTAATTTGCCCTATTAAAAAACCAATAGTACAAGGCAATTGGGACAATAATTATTTTCTACCAAAAATAGGAAAGATTCACTGCTCTTCTTCATGGCGATTTGTTTTACGGTATTATTGTTTATTCACCTCAACAGAAGCAAATTACCAGCTTAAACAAAGAAATTGAGACAACTATCAATGTAATTGTTTGTTTCAGATTTTGAAGATGTGTAGAATAATTTAATTTACAAAAATATATGATACACCAACTGATGAAATTTGACAAAACAAAATACTTTGGATTTAAACAACAATGACTGTCGTCTAGAAGGGCTCAAAGCTTGTGAAGGTGTAATTGAACAATTCTTTATTACAACAACAACATTACCCCAATGCCTCAAAGGCTCCCGCCTATTGCGGGGTAAGGGGAGGTCAGATGTACGCAGCCTGACCCCTATGTTTAAAAACATATCCGGATGACCCATGATGAGCGTCGAAAGTTGCATTGACTAACTGCTACTTCACAATTGAAAGAAGCGCAGACAG
>JAABOM020022928.1:0-113798 GCA_011800125.2 Solanum clarkiae
GAAACTATGCACTAGTGTAGGATAAGAGACCACCCTTAGTCATATTGTGGGATCATGTACTTTATGTTCTTTTTATTCCTTTACTTGTACTATATAATTTGTACACAATATGTAATACAAATGACCAGCTGATTAATGGTAAATATATATCATGATCGGCCCTGGCTAGGCTCTTCCTTAACCCCTCGGGCTACCCCCGTGATGGGATCGTCCCTGGCAAGGTGATTCTTCCACCCCTTGGGCTACTACCCATCAATAAACAATATAGTTTAATATACTTTACTTTATATTCAAATTACCTTTGAGATGATTCTTTTGGTAGTCATAATATTGGATCTGTAGAAAAGTAGATACAACATATGACATGTAAATAATCACAATATACAACACCACAATGAATAGAGTAAGTTACACAAATAATGAAATGCATAAGCGGTAGAACAACGCAAAAACTTTATGCAGTAGAATGAACTCGTATATCTTGGTATCCAAGTAGGTATCCAGGTTTGCAAGTGAGTATGTATAGGAGCATATAAACATGTGAAAGAGTGGAGACATGGTTGTTTGTTATGTCGAAGTAGATAAGAGCCTCTATGTACCAAGGAAGAACCCAGGTTTCATGCCAAGTAATACGAAATCGAGTAGCCTTACATACCTCGTTGTATGACCTTGCTATTACCTCAAGATAACATTCACTTCCTCCAAATATTTATCTAGAGCATACTAGGTGATAAAACTAGCATTAACAGCCAATAAATATATCCTGCCAGCCCATTCTCATAAAAAAATAATATACGGGCAGCAAGCGGGTATTTATAAATTCGAGCGTATTCTTTCAACCTTTCCTCCCCTAATCATATTTTCTAATACACATTATCGTATGCATATTATGTGCAGCCTATTCTAGTTCCATAACTGTCTTACAACAACCCACAAAGCACAACACATAACAATTCTCCACAACAGACAAATAGGTGGCATAATTTTACGTCCCTTTGCCCCATTTTGATGTCGACAATCCCAAAGATGTTCCAACTTTAACCAAACAGTATACAATGTTTTTACACATAAAACCAGTCTTATAATAGTCCACAAATAGTCCCAAATTAGGTGATGGTCTTAAAACAACAATTTCCAATTATCATCCCACAAGTTTCTTTTAATAGCACAATTACGATGTTGTACAACAACTCTTTTTTTACGGACTATAAAAGTGGTGCAGTAGCCTGGTTTCATCATTAACAAACAAACCTTTATTATTGACATAAGTTTTACTTCACAATACAACCAAACAAGAAGAGGAAATCCTCTTGAACAACAAGAAAAGCTCACAACAATCCTTAGGACACATGTTGTCCAAAATTTCAGCGCAAACATAACCAACATAGTCTCTTGTTTCTCATAAGAAAACCATACTAAACACATATGAACAATTAATAACCACTACCTTCAAGGTGTAAGGCTTCTCCAAGAACCCCAAAAGTCCCCTTGTTGCTGCTTTGCTACGTTAAGAAAGTGTAGAGAGAAAGTTTGTGAAAGCTAAAATTTTCCAAGTCTAAGAATGACTTAAAGGTGCTATTTTTTAGCCTTTTTAAATGGGATTTTGGCTTACTTTCTTGTGTGGTTTAAGCCTTATGTTATTAAGGTGGTGATATAGCAGCTTGGCCCTTTCACTTAGGCCTAATTTGATCTCAAAGTTGATGGGCCTTGGCTGCCCATTTACCAAATGTCTCTTCACTTGGTTTGGACCCAAATGGTTAAGTGGGTTGTGATATACTTGGGCCCTTTTTGTGTGATTCTTGGCCTAAAAATAAAGTCCATTTATGATGCTAAAACATGGTCTAAAGTTACACCCTTAACATAGACTTTATTTATAATTGGACTTGGACAAATTTGATGTCAGGCCTCGTCTCCGTTTAGCTAGCAATTTAAGCTAACCAAGTAGGTGAATCACTTGCTAGCTTACTAAGTCCTAGAAGAACCTCAATTCTCTCACTTTGTTTAAGGTTGGGATCTCCTCAATTCTACTTAAAACTTATTTACACTCGACCCTCTTCAGCATTAAACATACATATCGCCCTTTAATTGGAGATTCAAGCACTTTTAAAAATTGGAGCTAATTTGACCAAAGCATATCATGTTTCATTTGCATAGTACTAGTATTGTAAGATGTGGAGTGCTACATCCTCCCCCCCTTTGGAACACATTCGTCCTTGAATGTTAGCATAATTGGATAGCTTAACTATGTTCAAACCTTTACTTATACAAACTTTTGACAACATACTAAGTATTTAATCACATGTAGCTATTAGTGTTCCAATTCTGCATGTTGGACTTTATCTTTAGCTTCAAATAAGTAAGAGTATTTTGATTTCATCATGTCCTCGGCCTCCTGTGTTATTTCATTCTGCTTGCTAGTTTCTCCAAAGTACTTTCACTGAAGCTATTTCTTTATTCCTTAGCTTCTTAACTTAACAATCTAGAATAGCAATATGTACCTCTTCATATGTGAGATCTCCTGTAACCTGCACATCGTTAATAGGAGTGATATGAGATGGGTCACCTATGCATTTTTGAAGCATTGAGACATGAAAAATTGGATGAACCATTGAAAGCTCTTGGGGTAGCTCTAGTTCATATTCAACCAGCCCTAACCTCTTAATAACCTGATATGGCACTATGTAACATGGGCTTAGTTTTCTTTTCTTACAAAATCTCATAACCCCTTTCATTGGAAAAACCATTAAAAATACCCAATCCCCTACTGAGAATTCCAGTCCTCCTCTCCTAGAATCCATATATGATTTGTGATGACTTTGTGCTGTTTCTAGCCACTGTTGTATTACCTTAACTTTTTCCACGTCTTATTATACTAGATCTTGCCCAAGCAAAGTGGTTTTGACCCTCTTCAAACCATCCAATTGGTGATCTACATTTCCTTTCATACAAAACTTTATAAGGTGCCATCTTTATACTCGCATGGTAGCTATTATTATAGGCAAATTCAATAAGTGGCAAATGGTCCATCCAACTACCTTTAAAGTCTAATGCACAAGCTCGCAACATACCTTCAAGTGTCTGAATGGTGCGTCTAGCTTGACCGTCTATTTGAGGATGGATTGTTGTACTCAAATTCACTTATGTCCCTAAACCCCTTTGGAAGGACTTCCAAAACTTTGCAGTGAATTGAGCTCCTCGGTCAGATATAATAGAGATTGGGACTCCATGTTGCCTGACTATCTCTTTGAGGTATAGCTTGGCATATTCTTAAGTTGTATAATCACTCTTGACTGGCAAGAAGTGTGCTGACTTTGTAAGTCTGTCAACTATTACCCATATGAATTCAAACTTCTGAAATGAGTGAGGCAACCCGGTAACCAAATCCATATTGATCATATCCCACTTCCATATTGGAAGTTCTATACACTGCATATAACCTCCTGGCTTTGGTCTACTACTTTATCTTGTTGGTAATTTGGACATTGAGCTACAAATTCGGCAAGGCCCCTTTTCATGCCTCCCTACCAAAACATTCCCTTCAGGTCACGATACATCTTAGTTGATCCTGAATAGATGAAATATCAGGAATGATAAGTTTCTTCCATTATCCTTTTCCTCATCCCATTAATATCAGGCACACATAATCTATTTTGGCAATAAAGTACTCCATTTTGTGTAAGCTCAAAGCCCTTTATTGTACCCTGACTCACCTTCTCCTTAAGATGTCATAGAACAGGATACTTGAACTATTTTTCTTTTACCTCCATTACTAATGAAGATGCTGCTGCATTATGTACAATAATTCCTTCCTTTGGAGTCTCAAGAAGGTGAACTCCCAAACTAGCTAGCTAACATAGATCGTTAGCCACTCTTTGACTTATCACAGCTTGATCACTAGTATTCATGATTGCCGTACTACTCAACGCATTGGCTACCACATTTGCCTTCCCCGGATGGTATAGTGTATCAATATCATAATCCTTTATTAGCTCTAGCCATCTCCGCTGTCTTAAGTTTAGGTCTTTCTTCTTAAAGATGTATTGCAGGCTCTTATGATTAGAATATATGTGAATGTGAACCCCATACAAATAGTGGCGCCATATTTTTCAGAGCAAACACAACCGTTGCTAACTCAAGATCATGTGTTGGGTAGTTTTTCTCATGTGGCCATAGTTTTCTATAGGCGTAAGAAATTACCCTACCATGCTCTGTCAGTACATACCCAAAGCCAACTCCTGAATCATTGTAATACACTGCATACCCTTCGGTGCCTTCTGGACATACTAGCACAGGTGCAGAAGTTAGCTTATTTTTCAGCTCCTGGAAGCTCCTTTCACACGCATCATTCCACTGAAACTTTGTTGCCTTATGTGTCAACTTTGTTAGAGGTGCAAAAATAGAAGAAAAACCTTCGACAAACCTTCTGTAATAACCTGCACAACTTAGGAAACTACGATCATCCATGGGTGTTGTTGGTCTTGGCCAATCTTTCACAGCATCTATCTTTTGTGAATCAATCCTCATTCCCCATCATACACAATATGATGCACGAATGCCACCAATTTTAGCCAAAATTCACATTTAGAAAATTTTGCATACAACTATCGATCAAGAAGAACTTGTAACACCCGTCATAAGTGATTTGCATGGTCCTCATCTGATCTTGAATATACCAAAATGTCATCTATAAACACTATCACAAATACATCCAAGAATGGCTTGAATACCTATTCATCAGATCCGTAGAAACTGCTGGTGCATTTGTTGGCCCAAATGACATAACAAGAAATTCAAAGTGACCATAGCATGTTCTGAAAGCAGTCTTAGGTATATCTTTCTCGTTCACCCTCAATTGGTGATAACCTGATATCAAATTAATTTTTGAAAAACATTTGGCACCCTCCAGCTGATCAAATAAATCATCAATCCTAGGGAGGGGGTATTTATTTCTTAATTGTCACCCTATTCAATTGTCAATAGTCGATACATATTCTCAAGGAGCCATCCTTTTTGGGTACAAATAACATTGGTGCACCCTAAGGGGACACATTAGGTCTTATAAAACCCTTCTCTAATAAGTCTTTTAACTGCTCTTTTAATTCGCGCAACTCGGTCAGGGCCATTCTATATGGAGGGATGGAATTAGCTTGAGTTCTTGGAAGTAAGTTAATACCAAAATCTTTTTCTCGTTCTGGAGGTAAGCCTAGAAGTTCTGCAGGAAACACATCAACAAATTTATTCACTACTTGAACTGATTGAAGGGTCGGTGATTCTGCCTCCATATCCTTCACTCTAACTAAATGACATATATACCCTTTGGATATCATATTTTTGGCCTTAAAATAAAATATAAACTTACCCTTTGGCGCCCCAATGCTGCCTTCCCATTCAATAACTTCCTAATTTGGAAAGTGGAAGCACACTCTCTTAGTTCTGTAATCCATGGTGGCACAACAAGAAGCTAACCAATACATACCCATTATAACATGAAATTCCACCATTTCTAGCTCAATAAGGTCAGCCAATGTGCCACGGTCACAAACATTTACTACACAGTCATAATAAACCCTTCTAGCCATAATAGATTCACCAGTTGGTGTAGACACTTCAAAGGGTTTATTCAATAATTTGGGTATCCCCTTGAGCTTCCCAGCAACTAGTGGGGTAATGTATGATAATATAAAACTAGGGTCAGTTAATGCATACACATTATGTGAAAAGATTGATAGTATACCTGTGACCGCGTTAGGTGAAGCTTCCGAATTTTGCCGACTCCCAGAGCATAAGTGCGATTCTGGACTCAGCTAGAGCTAGCTACCCCTCTAACACCTCTACTGCGATCCTTAAGTTCTTGTTGAACCCTACCTAATGGAGGAAATGATGATGATGTTGCATCAACTGACCTTGTAGATTGTGCTATATCACCCATACGCATACTCGGGCAATCTCTCATCATATGCCTTGGCGCACCACGCAAATAACAAGCATCTTTCCCAACATGACATATACCTCAATGACTCCTTCTATATTGTTTACAAAGATGCATAGGGGTCATTTGCCAGCCTGCTGAATATCCTGTTGTCCGAGCGCCTTGCCCTTCACTTCTTGGACCAAATCGATTTCTCCTAGACCCTCGAAGTTGTGGTGGAGCACTGGCTACAAAGTAGGAAGATGATGACCTAGGAAGTCTATTAGAAAACCGAGGCCTAAGTTCACCTTGGGGTGGTGTAAACTGCCCCGTAGATATGGCCCTCTTGGACTGCGCCCTTTCTAACTCTTGTGTCCTTCTCCTTTGACTTTAATCCTCCAATTTTTTGTGCAAAAGCTTGCATTCTCACTATATCCATGTCTTTATTCAAGGAAGCAATGGTACAGTCTCTGACCAGATGCATATCCAATCTATCCACATATCAATGAACTCTATTAGACATAGTTGTAACTACATTAGGAGCATACCTGGCTTGGGAATTAAATTGAAGGCTATTCTTCCTCACGCTAATATTCCCTTGATGGAGATTCAGGAACTGATCTACGCGGGCCTCTCGGATCTCTACTGGCAAGTAATGGTCAAGAAATGCCTCTTTGAACTCCTTCTAGATAGTTGGAGGTACATTTATACCCTTAGATTGCTCCCAAGCTTCATACCACAATATAGCCATACCCTTCAACCTATATGTCGCTAACTCTACATCTTCTATACCACTCACATGCATAACATGTAAAGTGCGTTGAATCTAATCAATAAAGTCTTGGGGATCTTCATTAGGATCTGACATAGTGAAGGATAAAGGGTCCAAATTAAGAAAATCATGTATCCTTGTACCAACTGCCCTATTAGCACCACCTGTACTTATAACCGGACCTTCCTATCTTTGACCTTGGCCAGCAACTATACAAGTCAATAGTTGGACAACATTTCTCAGATCATGCACGGTAGCATCAATAGGTGGTCCTGGAGGAATTTTACTACATCCAGGTTCATCAGGAGTTGGAGCAGTTGGAGATGTCTGTGACAGAGACTCCTCTTGAACCTCATTTCATTGTCTCACCTGACTGGGTATACCAACCACCACTTCTATTCCCTTCCCTTTTCCTTTGTTTTGCCTAGTTTCTGGCATACCTGTTGTACAAAACAATTTTAGGGTTAGACACAATCCACCTATTACACTTGACTCCATGGCACGATCTAAAGAATAAAAAGAAAGTAAATACTCTTAAATGCCATGTAGACTCCTGCTTATAAATGTGGTGCACAACATATCGATAAACAAGACTCTAAATAGGAACGGCTTTGTAGACTGCCTAGGACAACCCGCTCTGATACCACTTCTGTCACGCCTAAAGCACCATTAGGGCGGACTGACACCCATTTCCAATAGGGCCCGGGGGAATCAACCTGCATCTATGCTCTCTCCACACATAATATAAGGGATTTCCGCATTTAACATGCCTTTAAGAAAGTAAGTAGTAATAACAAGCCAAAAGAAAATGCATATGGCTAGGCCATTGGGGCCACAGTGTCTAAAGTACGAGACATGACCACACTTTAATTTACATAGTCTACAAAGCCTATAGCTAAGGATAAGTATCTGATAAGGGTTGGGACAGGGCCCGCCTCAGCTAACTATACAACGTAAAAAAGATATATGCTCCAGAAACACAAAGCTTCGAAGAAACCTAGAGCTTCGTAACAGCAGCTAGATATCCTGTACTACTACTAGGGAGATCTACTAGCACCTATACCTGTAGCAGGAAATGCAGGTCCCCCATAAGGGACGTCAGTACGAGATAATCTACTAAATATGTAAGGCAGGAAATAATGTATATTAAGTAATATCTCAAATGAAACTATACACTCGTGTAGGATAAGAGACCACCCCTAGTCATGGGATCATGTACTCTATGTTCTTTTTATTACTTTACCTGTACTGTATAATCTGTGCACAACATGTAATACAAATGACCTGCTGATCAGTGGTAAATTTATATCAGGATCGGCCCTGGCTAGGCTCTTTCTTAACCACTCGGGCTACCCCATGTGATGGGATCATCCATGGCTAGGTGATTCTTCCACCCCTCGAGCTACCACCCATCAATAAGCAATATACTTTACTTTATCTTTCAATTACCTTTGCGATGATTATTTTGGTGGTCATAATATTGTAGCTGAAGGACTGTAGATAAAACATATGGCATATAAATAATCACAAAAGACAACACCACAATGAAAACAGTAAACTACACAAATAATGAAATGCATAGGAGGTAGAACAACGCATGAACTTTATAAAGTGGAATGAACTCGTTTATCTTGGTATCCAAGCATGTATGCAGGTTTGCAAGTTGACTATGTATGGGAGCATATAAACATGTGAAAGAGTGGAGACATGCTTGTTTGTTATATCGAAGTAGATAAGAGCCTCTATGTACCAAGGAAGAACCTAGGTTTCATGCCAAGTAATACGAAATCGAGTAGCCTTATATACCTCGTTGTACGACCTCGCTATTACCTCAAGATAACCTTCACTTCCTCCAAATATTTATCTACAACATAGTAGGTGATAAAACTAGCATTACAAGATAACAAATACATCATGGCAGCCCAATCTCATAAAAAAACCAACATACTGGCAGCAAGCGGGTATTTATAAACCCGAGCATATTCTTTAAACCTTTCCGCCACTGATCATATTTTCTAATACACAGTCTCATATACATATCGTGTGCAGCCTGTTCTTGTGCCATAACAGTCTTAGAACAGCCCACAAAACACAACAAATAACAATTCTACAGAACATACAAATAGGCGGCGTAACGTTACTTCCCTTTCCCCATTTTGACGTCGACAATCCCAAACATGTTCCAACTTTAACCAAACTATATCCAATGTTTTTACATATAAAACCAGTATTAAAATAGTCCACAAATAGTCTCAAATCAGGTGAATGTAGTGAAACAACAATTTCAAATTATCAACCCATAAGTTTCTTTTAAGAGCACAATTACGACGTTGTATAACAACTCTTTTTTGGGACTGTAAAAGTTGTGCAGCAGCCTGGTTTCATCATTAACAAACAAATCTTTGTTAAATACATGAGGGTTACTTCACAATACAACAAACCAAGAAGAGGAAATCCTCTTGAACAACAAGAAGAGCTCACAATAATCCTTAGGACACATGCTGTCTAACATTTTAGCGCAAACATAACCAACATAGTCTCTTGTTTCTCATAAGAAAACCATACTAAACACATATATAAACTTACTTAAAACTACCTTCAAGGTGTAGGGTTTCTCCAAGAACCCTAAATGTCCCCTTGCGGCTGCTTTGCAAGTTTAAGAAAGTATAGAGAGAAAGTTTGTGAAAGATAAAATTTTCCAAGTCTAAGAATGACTTAGAGGTTCTATTATTAAACCTTTTTAAAGGGGATTTCAGCTGAATTTCTTGTGTGGTTTAAGCCTTATATATTAAGGTTGTGACACTGCCGCTTGGCCCTTCCACTTGGGCCTAATTTTGTCTCAAAGTTGATGGGCCTTGGCTGCCCATTTTCCAAATTTCTCTTCACTTAGTTTGGGCCCAAATGGTTAACTGGGTTGTGATGTACTTAGTCCTTTTTTATATGCTTCTTGGTCTGAAAATAAAGTCCATTTATGATGGTAAAACATGGGCTAAAGTTATACCCTTAACACAAACTTTATTCATAATTGGACTTGGACAAGTTCGATATCAGGCCTCGTCTCAATTTAGCTAGCAATTTAAGCTAAGCAAGTAGGTGATACGCCTTCTAGCTTACTAAGTCCTACAAGCAACTCAATTCTCTCACTTTGTTTAAGGCCGTGATCTCCTCAATTCAACTAAAACGTTATTTACGCGCGACCCTCTTCATCGTTAGTCATACATATCGCCCTTTAATTGGAGATTCAAGAACTTTTAAAAATTGGCGCTAACTTGACCAAACCATATCATGTTTCATTTGCATTGTACTAGTATTGTAAGATGTGTGGTGTTACATCCTCCCCCCTTAGGAACATTCGTCCTCGAATGTTAGCACAATTGGATAGCTTAACCAATTTCAAACCTTTACTTATACAAACTTTTGACAACACACTATTGGATAGCTTAACCGAGTTCAAACCAATTCTACGTGTTGGACTTCCCTTTTAGCTTCAAATAAGTGAGGGTATTTTAATTTGATCGCGTCCTCGGCCTCCCATGTTATTTCTTCTGCTTGCTGGTTTCTCCAATGTACTTTCACTAAAGCTATTTCTTTATTCCTTAGCTTCTTAAATTGACGATCTAGAATAGCAATAGGTACCTCTTCATATGTGAGATATCCTCTAACCTGCACATCCTCAATAGAAGTGATACGAGATGGGTCACCTATGAATTTTCGAAGTATTGAGACTGGCTGCAGAGTATGAGGATGATGGCCTAGGTGGTCCATTAGAAAACTGAGGCCTAAGCTCACCTTGGTGTTGTGTAAACTACCTCGTAGATCTGGCCCTCTTGGACTGCGCCTCCTTTGCCTCTGATCCTCCAATTTCTGTGCAAAATCTTGCATTCTTGCTATATCCATGTCTTTATCCAAGGAAGCAATGGTACAGTCTCTGACTAGATACGTATCCAATCTATACACATATCTATGAACTTTATCTGCCATAGTAGCAACTACAATAGGAGCATACCTGTCCAGGGAATTGAATTGAAGGATATACTACCTCACGCTCATATTATCTTGGTGAAGATTCAGGAACTGATCTGCACGGGCCTCTCGGATCTCTAATGGCAAGTAATGGTCAAGAAATGCCTCTTTGAACTCCTTCTAGGTAGTTGGAGGTGCATCTACACCATTAGATTTCTTCTAAGTTTCATACCACAATATAGCCACACCCGTCAACCTATATGGCGCTAACTCTACAACTTCTATACCACTCATATGCATAACATCTAAAGTGCATTGAATTTGATCAATAAAGTCTTGGGGAACTTAATTAGGATCTGACCCAGTGAAGGATGGAGGGTCCAAATAATAGAAATCACGTATCCTTATGCAAACTGCCCTATTCGCACCACCTGCACCTATGATCGGACCTTACTATCTTTGACCTTGGCCAGCAACTATATAGGTCAATAGTTGGACAACATTTCTCAGATCCTGCACGGTAGCATTAGTAGGTGGTTCTGGGGAATTTCACTACTTCCGGGTTGATGAGGAGCTGGAGGAGTTAAAGATGTTTGTGATAGAGACTCCTCTTGAACGTCATTTTGTTGTCTCACCTGAGTGGGTATACCAACCACCACTTCTACTCCCTTCCCTTTACCTTTTTTTTTTTCCTTTTTTCTGGCATACTTGCTGTATAAAATAATTTAGGGGTTAGACACAATCCACCTATTACACTTGACTAGATGGCATGATCGAAAGAATAAAAAGAAATTAAATACTCCAAAATGCAACGTAGCCTCCTACTTATAAATGTGGTGCACAAAACTTCGATATACAAGACTCTACATAGACACGGCTTTGTAGACTCCCTAGGACGACCCGCTCTGATACCACTTTTGTCACGCCCAAAGCCCCGTTAGGGCGGACTAGCACCCATTGCCAACAAGGCCCGGGAGAACCAACCTGCATGTATGCGCTCTTTATACATATTATAAGGGATTTCTACATTTAAAATGCCTTTAAGAAAGTAAACAGTAATAACAAGCCAAAAGAAAATGCATATGGCTAGGCTGTTGCGGCCACGGTGTCTAAAGTACGAGACATGACCACATTTTAATTCACATAGTCTACAAAGTCTCTAGGTAAGGAAAAGTATCTGATAAGGGTCGGGATAGGCCCCACCTCAGCTAACTTTAAAATACAAAAAAGACATAAGCTCTAGAAACACAAAGCTCGGAAGCAACCTGGAGCTTGGTAACAGTAGCTGGATATCCTGTACTCCAACTGGGAGATCTACTAGAACCTGTACCTACAGCATGAAATGCAGGTCCCCCTTAAGGGACGCCAGTACGAGATAATGTACTGAATATGTAAGGCAGGAAATATTGTATATGATGTAATAACTCAAATGAAACTATGCACTGGTGTAGGATAAGAGACCACCCTTAGTCATATTGTGGGATCATGTACTTTATGTTCTTCTTATTACTTTACCTATACTGTATAATCTGTACAGAGCATGCAATACAAATCACCAGCTGATCAGTGGTAAATCTATATTGAGATCGGCCCTAGCTAGGCTCTTTCTTAACCCCTCAGGCTATCCCCCATGATAGGATCGTCCCTGGAGAGGTGATTCTTCCACCCCTCAGGCTACCACCCATCAATAAGCAATATACTTTACTTTATCTTTCAATTACCTTTGAGATGATTCTTTTGGTAGTCGTAATATTGGAGATATAGGACTGTAGATACAACATATGGCATGTAAATAATCATAAAATAGAACACCACAATGAAAGGAGTAAGTTACATAAATAATGAAATGCATAGGAGGTAGAACAACGCATGAACTTTATGCAGTAGAATGAATTCATGTATCTTGGTATCCAGGTATGTATGCAGGTTTGCAAGTGACTATGTACGGGATATAAATATATGAAAGAGTGGAGACATGGCTGTTTGTTATGTCGAAGCAGATAATAGCCTCTATGTACCAAGGAAGAACCTAAGTTTCATGCCAAGTAATATGAAATCGAGTAGGTTTACATACCTCGCTTACGACCTCGCTATTACCTGAAGATAACCTTCACTTCCTCGAAATACTTATCTACAATATAGTAGGTGATAAAACCAGCATCAGCAACCAATAAATACATCTTGGCAGCCCAATCTTATAAAAAAACAACATATGGGCAGCAAGCGGGTATTTATAAAACCGAGCATATTCTTTCAATCTTTCTGCCCCTAATCGTATTTTCTAATACACATTCTCATATACATATCATGTGCTACATGTTCTAGTGCCATAGCACTCTTACATCATCCCACAAAGCACAACACATAGAAATTCTATACAACATACAAATAGACGGCATAACGTTATGTCCCTTTGCCCCATTTTAACGTCGACAATCCCAAACCTTTTTCAACTTTAACCAAACTATATCCAATGTTCTTACATGTAAAACCAGTCTTACAATAGTCCAAAAATATTCTAAAATTAGGTGAAGGTCGTGAAAGAATAATTTCCGATTATCAACCCACAAGTTTCTTTTAAGAGCACAAATATGATATTGTACAACAACTCTTGTTTTGCGGACTATAAAAGTGGTGAAGCAGCTTGGTTTCATCGTTAAAAAACAAACATTTGTTAAAAATATGAGGGTTACTTCATAATACAGCCAACTAAGAAAAGGAAATCCTCTTGAACAATAAGAAAAGCTCACAATAATCCTTAGGACACATGCTGTCGAAAATTTCAGCGC
The DNA here is from genome assembly GCA_011800125.2 of Solanum clarkiae. Classification (NCBI taxonomy): domain Eukaryota; kingdom Viridiplantae; phylum Streptophyta; class Magnoliopsida; order Solanales; family Solanaceae; genus Solanum; species Solanum clarkiae. Next base: position 13,433 of record JAABOM020022928.1, read on the forward strand.
AAATATAACAGACATAGTCACTTGTTTCTCATAAGAAAACCATACTAAACACATATGTAAACTTACTTACCACTACATTGAAGGTGTAGGGATTCTCCAAGAACTCTAAAAGTTCCCTTGTGGTTGCTTTGCTGGGCTAAGAAACTGTAAAGAGAAAGTTTGTGAAACCTGAAATTATCCAAGTCTAAGAATGACTTAAAGGTGCTATTTGTTAGCCTTTTTAAAGGGAATTTTGGCCGACTTTCTTGTAAGGTTCTAAGTTCACTCATAAGAAAGTCAAATTCCAGTGGAACGATACATGCGAAAGAATCTTCAAAGAGTTGAAAGGAAAGCTAACTTCTGCATATGTATTAGTAATTCCAGATGGAACATAGGTGTATGTAGTGTATTATGATGCTTCATGAGTTTGTTTAGGGTGTGCAATAATGCAACATGGTAAGGTAATTGCTTATGCCTCGAGACAACTGCGATCGTAATTGAGAAACCAACCAATGCACTATCTTGAGTTAGCAATGGTTGTATTTGCTTTCAAAATATGGTGCCACTATTTGTATCGGGTTCATGTTGACATATATACTAATCATAAGAGTCTGCAATAATATTTAAGCAGAAAGACCTAAATTTGAGGCAGCGGTATAAAATGCTCTAAGTCGTAAGGCACTCATTAGTACTACTAAATAGAATAGGGTAAACCAAGGGATGGCTAACGATCTGCGTCAACTAGCCTGTTAGGAGTTCACCTTCTTGAAACTCCAAAGGATGGGGTTATGGGGCATAATGTTGCTGAGTGTTCATTGGTAATTTAGGTGAAAGAGAAATAGTACAATGACCCTATTGTATGATGACCTAAGGAGAAGTTAAGTCAAGGTACGATGAAGGACTTTGAGCTTACACAAAATGGAGTACTTTATTGCCAAAATAGATTATGTGTGCCTGATGTTAATGCACTAAGAAGGAGGATAATTGTAGAATCCCATCATTCAAGATATTCCATCCATCTAGGATCAACCAAGATGTATTATGACCTAAAGGGAATGTTTTGGTAAGGAAGTGTGAGAAAGAACCTTGTAGAATTTGTGACTCGGTGTCCTAATTACCAACAAGTCAAAGTAGAGCACCAAAAACCTAGAGATTATATGCAATGTGTAGAGTTTCTAACTTGTATGTGGAATATGATTAACATGAATTTTGTTATTCGATTGCCTCGCTCATTGCACAATTTTGACTCCATAGGGATAATAAATGAAAGACTCACAAAGTAAGCACACTAGATGTGCTGTCAAAATACAACACATTTGAGGCCTAAAACAAAGGATTTTATGAGTTCTTAATGCGATTTTTTATGGTTTTATGTTTTTTGTGTTGTTATTGCAGAAAAGGTAGGTTGGCATAATTTTGAGAGAAGGTTGGAGATTTGTTGAAATGCAGGACATACGAGCCTTCCTACAAGTCATAACTCAAGGTACTAGTCATATGGGTGATCTTGTAGCAAGAAACACTAAGCAAAAATCAGAAATCCACTAAGTGGAGGTCAGCCTTACGAGGATATTGTACGAGTCATAGGTCTCACTACGACTAGTGTAGGTGGGTTCATAGCATGAAATGGAGAGCCAAAATATTGGACCGAGAACTGAAGGCCTAGACTATTATAGGAGTATACAAGTCATACGTAAGAAACTACTCGTACCAGTAGGTTGTAACAGTTAAGTCCAAAATGAAATGTTCCTGATACGAGACCCTGATTACGATTCATAGATCATCCTACGAGTCGTACCTGTGTGATGTTCCGACTACCAGCTGTCTTTTCTATTTAATTTTTAGGGTTAAATTATAAATACTATAAGTACTTTATGTTAGGTTTTTCTAGGATGGAGTTGATACATTGAATATTGTAGGGAATACTTTGAATTTTCTCGTTCGAATATTCTTAGGGTTTTTCTAGGTTTAGTGTATATTCTCCTTTTGAATTTGAAGACCCGCTTTTGGGGATTGCAAAAACTCACATTATTCTCATGTTTCATTAATCCAAGCTTATGGGTTGCAAGTTGTGGCGTTCTTTTTCTTCATTGTTTTGGGTAAACTCTCAACTATGCCTTCTATTTGCGTTGTTGTTTGTTTTTCCTTAGCCATGAGTAGCTATGCATCAATAACTTGGGTTTGTGGGAACCATGAGTAGTTGACTTGAAATAACCTAGACTTTGTGCATTTCCTTCATTGGGGTTTTGCACATATTGTTTATTTCCCTTTATTATTGATTATTGTTTGATGGTGGCCAACACTAACCTGCCTACTATCATGATCCTGATCAAGGTAGTTACGAATAGGAAAAGGTAAGTAAATGACATGATTCAATTGATGTGTTCCCATCTAATTAACAAAACCTGAACAAGGGGAGGTTAACTAGGACAATGGTAACGGTTAGTTGGCACACCATGGTTGTAGACTACACGCCATGGTGAAATTCGACCTTCACCTTCACGAGAGGGCTGGAAGAACCTAAGTTACCATCCTGCATGTGAATTCCCAATTAACGTTATGTTGTCTAGGGTAATTGAGTCATTGAATCGTAGAGAACAAAATTCCCAAGTTGTCCCTAAATTTGTGTTTCTTCCTGCATAATTAGTTTAGTTTCTATTTTTGTTCATTGGGCTACAAGGAAAAACCACCCTCGATTAAAGATTTTAGTAATTGATAGCTGAAATGATTCGTAGTGAATTCTTGTAGTCATGCCCTGTATTCCCTGTGGTTAGATTAAATGCTGACAGCAACTGGTTTCTTATTGGAGCGTGAACATTAGATAAAATATTATGGTGCCGTTGCCGGGGAACACGACTAGGTTCTTAACTTGATTTCACCATTAGTTAGTTCAAATATTAATTTCTAGATTCTCTTGTATTTTTCATTTTGTTGTTTGATTTTATTTGCAAGGTGTACTAGGTTGTATGCCCAACACAAGGAGCCAAGTCAATCCCTTAGCTCTAATCAATTTGGAGATCTATCGACTCTTCAAAAGAATGGCTCAGGTGAATGAGGATATCACGATTGAGGAAGAAATGAATATGAATGATGATATGGGAAGAGAAGAAAATCCATCCCCGAGGGATGATAGGCCATAACTTAGGGATTTCAATGAGAATGCTTATGGTTGGAGCCAACATCGCTTGAACCCTATGGTCATGGACTTACTAGTACATTAATGTTTCCCCTATTACCAACAGTCGCTAAGTTCTTAGTTTCAAGTGGATTACTTCAAATTCTCAATAATCATGGGTTGTTCATAGGGCTACCTTCAGAGGATCCCCATTGTCATCTCTATAATGTTGTCTTCGTCTGCAAGAGTGTCATAGGGACACAAAATCTTTCTCTTGATGCAGTTGGTTTGCACGTGTTTCCATTGTCACTAACTGGTAATGCAACTATGTGGTTGTTTGAGCTTCTTCCGAGTACAATAACAAGTTGGGCAGAGCTTCAAAGAGTGTTTTTAGAGAGATACTTCCCAAGATCAAAGAAGCTTAAACTCAAATACCAGATAAATAATTTTGAGCAATTGCCAAGTGACTCTATTATACCACATGGGAAAGATTCACTAAATGTTTAAGAATGGTCCCTGATCATAAAAATATTGATGATGCCTTGATTGAGATTTTTTATCGGGCGCTTAACGAAAATAGTCAAGATTGCACCGATATAATCACGGGAGGCATGTTTCTTGACCAACCTATTGCATTAATAGCCCCAAGGATGGAATAGGTGGTTAAAACCAATATAGCACGGGGTCAAAGAGAGCGACGTGCAATGAAGACTTCTTGTACGGTCAATTATCACAACTGAAGCCTAGGACGTATGACACATTGCAAGGGAAACCCGAAGGGACCCCAAACAAGCCTCTTAGAGCATCATTACACATCCTTGGTCGTGAAAGCAATAAATCAAGCATCAAGAGATAAAAGTGGGGAAACCGAGCCTAAGGAAAAAACACTTCCATATCACCATAATGAAGAGACAAGCGCATATCAAAGATAGATAACATGTCAAATAAACACCTCTAATACATAGATGAGCGGGGGCCAAGACAAAGAAACTGGTCTCACCCTCAAAGTCAAATAGAACATAAGAAATAGTGTCTCAATACATAACAAGAGAATATATAGTAAGGTCCTCGAAGTGCAGGACTCACCAAGTAGCTTGAATAGCACCGAACTAGCCACGTGGAGGAGGAGGATGGTCAACTTGGGCACTGGTTCCTACATGGTGACATCATGTAGGCATAGAGTATACATTAGTATGTTTGAATGAACTAAATATGTAGGATGCAATGCAAAAATAGATAGGCATCATAATCAAAATGCATAATAGCAAGCAATAGGCATAATGTAGCAATATGACATATATGAAAAATGCTTAAGTAAACCATCGTCAAGTGACTCATACTCAAATAGGATATCATATGTGTAGAAGATACCAAGCTAGCCATTCAAGGTACAAATCCCTTGGTGGTTGTGTCGTACAAACCCCTCATATAGTTGATGATAATAACACCTTATCACCACTGTGCCAAAGTACAAACCCCTCGCATGGTATATGAGTACAAACCCCCACCTTGGATACCGGGGCTCTTATCCACTTGGATCGGGTATAGTCTAATGAAACACTTTATATAGCGTATATCATATGCATAAGCTCATTTCATCATCCTATAGTTATTCATATCATATCTCATGCTTTGGACCTTCAACTCCTCAAAAAACCACATCCAGACATTTTATCAAATACTTAGAGGGTGTGTAATGCTAGTATAAAACCACGAAATATAGAAATGAAATCACGCAAGAAAATTCATTGTAAAACCATCAATTAGCACTTTACAACACCCTCAAGCAATATACATCAAAACTCCTTCTTAAATCTTATGATAGAGCAAAGATTTATAGCTCAAAATATAGAAAAACAATCACAACTTTACATAGCTTTAACATACTGTGCAGTGAATTTCATAATATGCAAGACCCACTTATAAATAAACTTTGAATCATGTAATTTAAGGAAAAGGAGGCTTGGGTATCATGGGTGAAAGGAACCCGCGAAAGAAACCCACATACTTTATCTTAGAGATGAACTTAGTGAAGGTTAAAGATGTACACTTGAAGCTTGAAGAAGAACCTTGAAGGAAACCCTTAGCTTGGGATGAGGGTTTGGGACTTGAGTTTGGGTAGCGAAAATATGACTAAATTTTTGAGTGAGTATTGGGAAATGTTTAGGATGATATGAGGGTGAAATTCAGCTAAGTATAGGTAAAAACCCATTTGGGAACACTTAGGCCCAAAACCCAAAGCTTTGGATCGAGATAGAAATCACTGGCAACCTATCACGGAAGCCAAGTTAACACATGTCTGCGACAGCTGCGCGTTGCAGTGCTGTCGTGGATCATCTCTTGAAATTAAAATTTTGGAAACTTGAAATTGTGATTGGATTGCTCTAAAATCGGTGCTAGACCATTGTCCCCCTAATTTTGACCCCTTGAACTGTAATATGAAGTCGGATTTTTGAAATAACAAACAGATTTTGAGATATATGGAATTTAAAATTTTGGGCATTTCGAGGGACATTTTTGGGCACTTTTGGGGCCGTTTCAATATCTCCCTCTTGGGAACACTTGTCCCGGAATGTAAAAGAGACGTAAAAGACAAGAATGACCATAGAAAACCTGCCCCAACCAAAATGTAACATTACATTTAAAATACCATTTTCAAAATCTCACGAATGCATATGATAAGTGTAAAATTATCGTAACTTGCCAACTTAAACATGAATGCATATGAATGACATAGGAGCTCAAACATAAGACATGAAATCACATAGGGGATTTAGAATTAGTACCTTAGGCTTGAGTGGAGTAGAAAACATAAGGATACCGCTTTTGCATGTCCGCTTTGGCCTCCCAAGTAGCACTTTCGATTTGTTGGTTCCTACAAAGGACCTTAATGGATGCCACCTCCTTGTTCCTCAATTTATTCAGTTGCCTATCAAGGATCTGAACCAAAACCTCCTCATAATCCAAGTTATCCTCAACAATACCCTCAACATCGAGAGGCATAATAGCATTAGGATCACCAGCACTTTTCCTCAACATAGAGGCATGAAACACCGGATGAACCAAATTCATTTCACTAGGCAACTTCAACTCATAAGCTACCTTGCCAACCCTCTTTATCACCTCATAAGGACCAACATACCTTGGACTCAATTTCCCCTTTTTACCAAAATGTATGACAACCTTTTATTGGAGAAACCCTCAAATAGACCCAATCACTCACTTTGAAGTTAAGGTTTTTTCTTCTCACATCGACATTAGATTTTTATGACTTTTGGTACCGCCCAAGGGGCGGGAACGGCCATTCTAACTCTTCTTGGGGGATTCCGAATCCCTCTCTCTCCTTTTTTGCTAATTGAATCGATTTTTTCTGTAGTGATTTTTCCCAATCTTCTATCCGAAAGAAAAAGGAATGGCTCGGCTATCCTCCTCAGTACGAAGAAGGGTGGGTTCCAGAGAGGATTGCGCCAACCAAAGCTTTGACTCTGAGAGTGAGAGTTGGCATCAATCTCACGCCTTGTCATCAGATAATGCAAGCGAAGGCATACACGCATCGATAGGGAACCCAAAGAAGAGCTAGAAAAAGGAAAGCGGCACTGTTCCAGTCGGGGAAGCGACTCTGGGACGAATTTTTAACGTGCTCGGAGAGCTTGGGTTGTTCCCAACCTTTCTCTAATCATCCTAACCTTCTTAAGAGCCTCCATAACTAGATCTGGTCCCAATAAAGATACCTCTCCAACCTCAAGCCAACAACCTGGAGATCCACAACGTTTCCCATAAATAGCCTCAAAAGGAGCCATACTGATGCTAGAGTGATATCTATTATTGTAGGTAAACTCAATCAAAGGGTGATGGTAATCCCAACTACCCCTTAACTCCAATAAACATGCCCTTAACATATCATCAGGGGTTTGAATTGTCCTTTCGTCTTAGACATTTGTTTGAGGGTGAAAGCTCGTACCAAGGTGAAATTTTGTACCAAGATCGCTTCGGAAAGACCTGCAAAAGTGTGAAGTTAATTGTGAACCATGATCTGATATGATAGACAAGCGAACCCTATAAACCTCCCTATCTCGTGGATGTATAACCTTGCATACTCTTTAGCCCCACATGTGGTCTTAACTGGTAGATTTCGTTATCCTATCAACCACCACCCAAATGGAATCAAAACCTTTTCTAGTCTTGGGCAATCCAAAACCACAAAATCCATATTAATCACCTCCTATTTCCAAGTTGGAATCTCTATATCTTGGGATAGCCACCGAGCCTTTGATGTTTGGCGATGACTTGTTATGAACTATGGCAACCGGAAATGAATTTAGCAATGTCCGTCTACATGCCTTCCCATCAATACACATCCCTCAAGTCTCTATAAATTTTCATCGAATCAGGGTGTATAAAATAAGAAGAATTATGGCCTCATCAAGGATCATCTCCCTAAAACCATCAACATAAGACACACACAACCTTCTTTGGTACCTAAGGGCACCATCTCCCCCTTGGAAGAAAACCTCTATTTTGCCCTCTTTCACCAAGGCCTTTAATTCAAGCAAGGACGAGTCAAGATTTTTTTTGCTATCACCTCATCAACCAAGGAAGATTTGGAACCATCAACAACAACAACACCATCACCCACTTCTTCCAACAAAACCCCTAATCTAGCCAATCTATGCACCTCTCTAGCCATCTCCCTATCACCACCATCAACATGGCTAGGCTACTATGGACACCCTACTCAAAGCATCCGCCACCACATTTGCCTTACCCGGATGATAATGCACACTCATGTCATAATCTTTGAGATGTTCTAGCCACCTTCTTTGTCTCAAGATGAGATCTTTCTGAGTGAAGATATATTGGAGTCTCTTGTAATCGGTGAACACATCCACATGCACCCCATAAAAGTAGTGATGACAAAGCTTTAATGCAAACACGATGATGGCTTACTCTAGATCATGGGTAGGGTAGTTCTCTTGATGAAGTTTGAGTTGCCTAGAAGCATAATCTATGACCCTACCATTTTGCATCAACACACAACCCAAACCAACTCGGGAAGCATCACAATACACAATAAAACCCTCAAGCCTATATGGTAGTGATAATATAGGAGCGGACACATGCCTATTATGTTTGGAAGCTTCTCTTAATATCATCGATCCACACAAACGTAACCTTCTTTTGAGTTACTTTGGTCATAGGGGAAGCAATGGAGGAGAAACCATACACAAACCTTCTATAATAAACCGCTAGGTCCAAGAATCTCATAATATCCGACGAGGTCAATGGTTTAGTCCAATTCCTAATTGCATAAGTTTTCTTAGGATCCACTTTTATACCATCCCCCGACACCACATGACCAAATAATGCAACCTCCTTCAACTAAAACTCACACTTGTCATATTTAGCATACAATCTCTCCTCCCTCAAACTTTGCAACACAACCCTTAAATGACCCACGTGCTCTTCCCTACTATATCACTAGATAAAAATATCATCAATGAAGACTACAACAAAGAAATCAAGATAGGGCTTGAATACCCTATTTAGTAGATCCATGAAGATGGACGGTGCATTAGTCAACCCAAACGACATCACAAACAACTCATAATGCCCATATCTAGTCCGGAAGGCCATCTTGGGATATCACACTCCCTCACCCTCAATAGATGATACCCAGACCGAAGATCAATCTTAGAGAAAGTGCTAGCCCCTTGTAACTGGTCAAACAAGTCATCAATCCATGGAAGAGGATACCTATTCTTAATGGTGACCCTATTGAATTGCCAGTAGTCAGTGCACATTCTAAGTGACCTATCCTTCTTTTTCACAAACAACACTGGGGCATCCCAAGAGGATTGACTATCTCTAATAAATACCTTCTCCAACAAATCTTTCAATTTCTCTTTTAACTCCATCAACTCCACCGGGGCCATAAGGTAAGGGGGAATGATGATAGGTTGAGTATCGGGAAGGAGAACTTTTCCAAAATCTATCTCCCATTCGGGAGGGACACCAGGAAGGTCATCTCGAGAATAGGTCAACAAACTCATTTACAACCAAAACCGACTCTATTGAATGCACATTGAACCCCATATCTTTAACCCTCACAAGATGGTAAAGACACCCCTTAGAGATTAACTTACGGGCTTTGATGCATGAAATGAATCTACCCTTGACCACCACATCTTGACTCTCCCACTAAAGGAAAGGTTCATTTGGGAATTGAAACTTGACCCTATAGGTTCTAAAATCAATAAAAGCATAGTACGCATGCAACCAATCCATCAAAGAATGATATCAAAATCAACCATGTCTAATTCGACAAGATTACAATGCAATAACTTATGCAAAATGCAGATGGGAAAATTTCTATAAACTTTCCTAGCAACAATAGAGACATCAATAGGAGTAGACACTTTATATGACTCATGCAACAACTCGGAAATAACATGGAACTTTTTAGCAACAAAAAGGGTAACAAAGGAGAGAGTGGCACCCGGATCAATCAAATCATATACATCAAAGTCAAAGATTTTCAACATACTGGTAACAACATCAGGGACCTCACCTTCCCCTTGCCTCCCATGCAAGGCTTAAAACCGGTTGTGTCTTATAGTACCACATTGAGGACCACCTCCACCCAATGGGACCACATTTTCACCTTGGCACTTGCCACGGTTTCTTAGACAATCCGCCTTCTTGTGGCCAAGCTCCCCACATTCACATCACATATTAGAACCATTCAAACATGGACCTCCATGACTTCTTCCACATTTAGGGCACATATCAATAGGGGACACCCCACAAACACCTTGAGGCCCAGGGAAGTCATTGGCAAACCCCCTCTTAGTAGCATGAGAAGGCCGTTGGCCTTGATAAAATTTAACACCCTTTTGAAATTTACCCTCAAATCGGGCCCTCTTTTCCTCATATGCCCTTCTCTTTCTCAACTTTTCCTCCTTCACTTGCTCGGCATATGTCATCAACCAAGACAAGTCTATGTAAGTAATTAGCATGGCAGAATGGCATTCTTCACTTACCAAGTTGGAGACCCCCATCACGAACTTATTCATCCTAGATCTAGGATCGACCACCATATAAGGAACATACTTTGAAAATTGATTAAACTTTAGGGCATACTCCCTCACACTCATAGAACCTTGTTTTAAGTTCATAAACTCCACCAACTTTGTTTTCCTAATATCAATAGGGAAAAATTGATTTAGAAAAGCCAATTTGAACACTTCCCAAAGCACCACATTACCAATCCCCTTCTAACCGTTCCATTGATCATAACATATTTAAGCTACCCTTTTCACTTGGTTCGCCACCAAACTCTACTTTTCATTTGGCCCAATAGCCATGATATTCAAGATTTAGTACACCTCATCGATGAATTCTTCTGAATCTTTATCCACCATTGACCCATAGAACACCGAAGGATTCATCCACATGAAGTCTCTTACCCTAGCTCGCGGTGTAGTAGCATGAGGAGCTTGGGCCCCTTGATTGACGTGGTTGACCACAACTTGCTCAAGCACGGTGAGAGCATCCCTAAGCTCACCATTGGTAGGTTGCTCCTCTGGAGTTTTGGCCAGTTTCCTCTATTATTTGGCATGATCTAGCATACAATGAACAATCGTTATAGGAAAAAAACTTACCACAACTCTATAGCATGACTTAGAACATGAAGAAGCGAAACATTTCCTAAATCACCTCATAGCCTCCTATTCATAGTCATGGAATGTTTCACAACCATGCATAGCACTCTAATCGACATCGTGTGTTGGACTCTGAGGATCTATCAACCTAGTGATCTGATACCAAGTTTTGTCACGACCAAAGCCTAGGGCCTAGGCATGACACAGCACAAAAGGAACCCGAACAGACCCCGAGTAAGCCTTTTAGAGCATCATTACACATCCTTGGTTACGGAAGCAATAAATCAAACATCAAGAGATAAAAGTGGGAAACCGGGACTAAGGGAAAAATACTTCTATATCATCATAATAAAGAGGCAAGAGTCAAGTGCATATCACAGTTACATAACATATCCAACAAATACCTTTAATACATATACAAGAGTGGGGGCCAAGATAATGCAATTAAGCTAACCCTCATAGTCAAATAGAACATAACAACGAGTGTCTCAATACATAACAAGAGAACATAGACTAAGGTCCCCGAAGTGGTGAACTCGCCAACTAGCTTGAATAGCACCGAACTAGCCATGTGGAGGAGGAGGATGATCAACTTGGGCACCGGTTCCTACATGGTGATATCATGTAGGAACATAGTATGTGTTAGTACGTTTGAATGTACTAAGTATGTGGGATGCAATGCAACAATAGATAGGCATCATAATCAAAATGCATAGTGGTAAGCAATAAGCATAATGTAGCAATATGGCATGTATGAACAATGCTTAAATAAACCATACTTAAGTAACTCATAGTAATATAAGATATCATATGTGTAGAAGAGACCAAGCTAGCTATTCAAGGTACTAACTCCTTTGTGATTGTGTTGTACAAACCCCTCATATGGTTGATGATAATCGCACCTTATAACCACGGTGGCAAAGTACAAACCACTAACATGGTTGATGAGTACAAACTCCCACCTTGGTAACTAGGGATCTTATCTCCCCATATCAGATATGGTCTAAGACAACACATTATATAAATTATATCATATATATAAGATCATTTAATCATCATATAGTCCTTCATATCATATCTCATGCTTTGGACCTTCACCTCCTTAAGAAATCACATTTGGAGATTTTATCAAACACTTAAAGAGTGTATAATACTAGTATAAAACCATGTGATATATAGATGAAATCATACAAGAAAATACATTATAAAACCATCAATCAACACTTAAAACACCCTCAAGCATATACCTTTCTCAAATCGTATGATAGATCAAAGATTTACCGCTCAGAACATAGCAAAACAGTCACAACTTTATATAGCTTTAACATAGTGTGCAGTGAATTTTGCAAAATATGAAAGACCAATTTATAAATCAACTTTAAATCATACAATTTGAGTAAAAGGAGGTTTGGGTATCATGGGTGAAAGGAACCCATGAAAGAAACTACATACCTTAGCTTAGAGATGAACTTGGTGAAGATTGCAGATGGAGACTTGAAGCTTGAAGAAGAACCCTTGAAGGAAGACCTTAGCTTGGGATGAGGATTTGGGACTTGAGTTTGGGGAGTGAAAATATGACTAAGTTTTTGAATGAGTATTAGGAAATGCTTAGGATGATATGAGGGTGAAATTTGGCTAAGTACACAAACAAACATGTTTGGGAACACTTAGGCCCAAGACCCCAAATCCCTGGACTGAGATGGAAATCATTGGAAGAAAAATACCTATGTCCACGATGAAGACCTTTCACAGATGCACAATTAACACATGTCCGCACAGCTGCACGTCGCAGTACTGTCGCAGATCGTCTCTTGAAATTGAAATTTTGGAAATTTGAAATTGTGATTCCATTGCTCTAAATTTGGAGTTAGACCCTCTTCTCCCTAAATTTGATCCCCTGAATAAGAATATGAAGTTGGATTTTTGAAATAACAATCCAATTTTGAGATAAATGGAATTTTGAAATTTTGGGCATTCCGAGGCACATTTTTGGGCACTTTTTGGGGTCGTTTCGTCAACACCAACAATGAGCAAGCAAAGGTCAACAAGAAAATCATGGAACAACTTGCTCAACTTCACACGAGCATGGACTTAGTTTTAAAGAAAAATAAAGCGAATGTTCAAGCAGTAACCCACCAACCTCCTAAGACTCCTATGTATAAAGATCGATTCTTGGATGAAGATGCTTGTTTCAAGAGCAACCGAGTGGCAAGTTTGTAGAATAACCCCCAAGCGTCTAACTCGGATTATTAAAGGAAAGGTTTATGGAATCAAGGTCGGAACTACAACTATTATGGTGCTTATAGAGACAACTAAGGTGATTACAATGAGAGCGATAGAGTTCCAGAGGCCGAATGGGATAGAAGAGATGCATATTGAAATGGTCCTTATGTGACGCCCCATAATCATGAAGCCATGCAAAGTACTCCGAGGCTTGAAGAGATGTTTGACAAGTTATTGAAAAGAGATGACGACTAAGATGAGACCTTGAAGGGAATGAAATCGGACATTTCAAGCATATACCAAAAGATAGAGTCTCACTCCGTGGTGATTAAACAATTGGAACAACAATTTAGGAAAGTTTCTTCACAATTGAACCAATGGCAAAAGGGAACTTTATCAAGCAATATGGTTCAAAATCCAAAGAATGATGGGCATTGCATGGCGGTCATGACTAAGAGTGGCAAAAGCAACATAGATCCCCCTATGCCGATTATCGAGGATGAAGTTTGTGAGAAGGGTATTGGTAGTGAAATTTTGGTTGAGAGAGAAGGTTCGGAGAATGTTGGGATGCAAAGAGAAGAAGTAAGAGAGCATGAAAAAATTAAGTTGATTCCAAAACCTCCTCCTCCTTTACCTCAAAGGCTTCAGAAAAAGGAAGAGTAGGGCAAATTCAAGAACTTTCTCTCAATGTTGAAGCAACTATCCATCAATATTCCCCTCTTAGAAGCTTTGGAAAAGATGCCTGGGTACACCAAATATATGAAGGATTTGGTGACAAAGAAGCGCACTTTGAGCCAAGAGCTCACACGTGAGCTCCAACAATAAAGTGGGATCATGACCAAATGCCTTGTTAAAAAATGAGAGGAACCCGATGCATTCACCATATCTTTGTACCATTGGTGATGTTGAATTCGCAAGGGTATTATGTGACTTAGGAGCAAATATTAATCTGATGCCTCTTGCCGTGTTAAAAAAGCTTGGTCTTAGGACCCTTACTCCGACAAAAATGAGGTTGCTCATGGCGGATCGAACTATCAAGAAGCTAGAAGGGATACTTTTTTATGTGCTTGTAAATGTTGATAAATTCATCTTTCCCAAGGACTTCGTGATCCTTGATTATGAGGTTGATTTCAAGGTGCCTATTATTTTAGGAAGATCATTTCTGGCCACCGAGAGAGCTTTGGTTGATATGGATTCAACTCAGCTTCAGTGTAGGATCAATGATGCAGAGGTCGTGTTTGACATCCGCCAATCAATGAAATATCTGGATGAGTTAAAGTATGAAGTTTGGACTATCGAAGAATTCTAATGATGAATGATGACAAAGTCAAGCCACGACATTAAACAAGGCGCTTCTTGGGAGCCAACCCAAGTGTCTTTTTTATTTTTAGATTGTTTTAATTTATGTCATTTGTTTGAATTGTTGGGTTGTGGTTTGATGTTTATTTTGGAACTTCAAGACATGCGATCAGTTGTATTATTCTAGACATTGGTGTATTTTGAAGTGTGACTTGTAGGACCTGACCAAAGGCTAAAGAGTTGGAGAAAATTGCATCTGGAGCGGCCTCTACGAGTAGGCCCATGAGTCATAGTGAACACCATTACTCGTAGTCATGCCTCATAGAGGAAAATAGTAAGGACTTAAAGTTGGCACACACACTACGAGCCAACCTTCTGAGTTGTAAGGACCTCTAGGAGTCGTAAGTGGGGTTCGTAGATCTCAAGTATGGATTTAAAATTTTTTTAGCTGTTGAGGTCTACTACTACACTAGGACCTACGAGCCGTAGGAGCCCCTACGACTCGTAGTCGAGTCTCGTAGCCCTGACAGATAGCTTTTTAAACTATTGACTCAGTAATATTTAAGGGGTCAAAATCCATATTGACCCCTAAAATTAAATCACTTACCTAATCAACCGAGAAATCCCGAACCCCCCTCTTCTTCACTGTTCCAATCACCATCCTGACTATCTAAGTCATTTTTCAGCGATATTCTGGTGATACTGTTCTCCTACGGTTCTCGGCTTCCCTTTTATTTTCTCAATGCATCTTTGTGGTCTTCTATGACTCATTTGGTAAGTTTTCTTGATTAAATTTTGACACACACTTATTATGAACTACTGATATGGTATTATGATTGTGTGTTGAGGATCACAGTGAAAATGCCCATGAGATAATGACCTTGCATAAGTATGAGAACTAGGGTTAGGTCGTTTGGAATTCCCTACATGATATGTGTTTCTACGAATGTTCTTGTTAGGAGGTTATTATATTTCCTTGTTGATTACCTTAGTGTAATGATTGATTTTTTGTTGATGAATTGTCAAAATCGGAAGGAAATTGAAAAATGGGGTTGTTGGTGTGTTTTTAAATAAGTTGCCCTTATTTGTACTTCTCTTTGTGATGAATTGAATCGTGTTGATATGCTTGAGTCGAAAGATTGGTGTCATTGGGTGACTAAGGATGTAGATTGGGGTATGAGTTTTATCTTTTTTGGGCAATTCTTGTTTGTGGGTGTCATGCTCAAATGATGGGATTCTGTGTGTATCTGATTTGTCACTTTTATGTTTACTTCGATTGCTGGTTAATTGATATATTAGTCAATTTTTGGGTCTTGTGGCAAGGTTGTAAACATCACACATGCCTTCTATTCTGTAACACACCACATCTTACGTGTATAAGGTTTATGCAAATGAAACATGATATGGCTTGGTCAAATTAGTGCAAATTTTTAAAAGTGCTTGAATCTCAAATTACAGGGCAATGTGTACATCTCACGTTTAAGATGAGTGAGTGTCTATAAGTTTTAAATCAAATTGAGGAGATCCTGACCTAAACCAAAGTGAAAGAAATGAGGTGCTTGTAGGATATAGAAAGCTAGTAGGTGACTCGCCTACTTGCTTAGCTTAAATTTGCTAGCTAGACGGAGATGAGGCGTGACACCGAATTTATCCAATTCCGATAATGAATAAAGTCTAGGTTAAGGGTATGACTTGAGCTCACATTTTAGAATCGTAAATAGACAATATTTAGATCCCAAGAAGAATAGGAAAAGGGGCCAAGTAAGTCATAACTCACTTGACTAATTGGGCCCAAACCAAGTGAAGAGAAATTAGGAAAATGGGCAGCCAAGGCCCATCATTGAGACCCATTAAGGCTCTAGTGAAATGGGCAAGAAGCTACATCAGCAGCTTAATAAAGTAAGGCTTAAAATTCCTTAGTAAATCAGCCAAACTCCCCCTTTAAAAATGATTTAAAACAGCTCCCTTAAGCCATTTTAATTTGGACAAAAAAATCTGCTTTTCTTGGTTATCCTTTTCTCTCTTTGAATGTGTTAAAAGTATCCCTCACAACCTTACAAGGGTTCCTACCACAAGCCTAAACTTTGAAGTTAAACGTAAGTAATGATACTTGTACACTTAGTATGGTTTGTTTATGAAAAACAAGAAGTGTATGTTAGTTATGCTTTTGCTGGAAATTTGGACAGCATGTGTCCTAGGGATGGTTATGCACTTTTTTTGTTAATTAAGAGACTTTTATCTTCTTTGTTGGTTGAGTAATGAATTAATACTTATGTTATTAACAATATTTAGTTGGTTACTATGTAACCAAGCTCTGCACCACTTTTACAGTCCATAAAAGTGAGTTCATACATGATATCGCAATTATGTTCTTAGTACGAACTTGTGGGCTGGTAGTTAGGAATTGTTGTTCCACGACCTCCATCTACTTTGGGACTATTTTTGGAATGCTTTAAGGATGATTTCATGTGTAAGTATGTTATATACAGTTTTGGTGAAGTTAAAACAGATTTGGGATTCTTGACTTCGAAATATGGGAAGACGACATAATGTTTTGTTGCCTATTTGTGTATTGTGTAAGATTGTTCTGTCTTATACCTTGTGACCTGCTGTAAGACTATTAAGGATCTAAAATAAGTTTTATATTACATGTACATAAGAATGGTTATTAGAAAATACGATTATAAGTGGAAAGGTTGAAAGAATGCCTTTAGGTTGCTAAATACAATCTAGCTGCTCAGATGTTACTTTTTATAAGATTGTACTGCTAAGAAGTGTTTCTTAGCTACTAATACCAGTATTATTGCCTACTATATTGTAGATACAAATTTGGAGAAAAGGAATGTTACTTCGAGGTAATAACAAGGTCGTACAATGAGGTATGTAAGGCTACTTGATTTCGTATTATTTGGCATGAAACATAGATCCCTCCTTTCCACATAAAGGAACTTACCAACTCCGACATAGCTAATAACCATGTCTCCTCTCTTTGACATGTTCATATGCTCCCATATATAGTCATCTTCAAATCTGTATACATACTGGGTACCAAGATATATGGGTTCTTATTGCTAAATAAAGTTCATAAGTTGTTTCATCTCCTACGCATTTCATTATTTGTGTAACCTGCTCTTTTCATTGTGGTATCATTTTGTATAGCTCTTTACATGTCACATGCTACATCTATGGTCCTACAACTCCAATATTACGATCACCAAAAGAATCATCTCAAAAGTAATTCAAAGATAAAGCAAAATATGTTGCTTATTGATGGGTGGTACCCCGAGGGGTGGAAGAATCACTTGTCAAGGGTCGATCTCATTACAACGGGTAGCCTTAGGGGTGAAAGAAAAAGCCTATCAAGGGTCTATCCCGATATAGATTTTCCACTAATCAGTCGGTTTCTTGTATAACATGTTGTGCACAGATTATACAGTAATGGTAAAGTGATAAAATGGACATAAAGTACATGATTCCACAGTATTACTAAAGGTGGTCTCGTATCCTTACACCAGTGCATAATTTCATTTGAGTTGTTACTTCATATATAGTGTTTCCTGCCTTACATATTCAGTACATTATCTCATATTGACATCCCTTACGGGGGACCTGTATTACACACAACTGGTACAGGCACTATTATATCTCCCATTAGGAGTATAGGATATCTAGCTGTTGTTGCTGAGCTCCGGGTTGCTTCGGGGCTTTGTGTGTGTGTATAGAGACTATATGTTTGTATTATATAGTTAGTCGAGGCGAGACCTATCCCGACCCTTATCAGATATTGTTTCTTATCTAAGGGCTTTGTAGACTATCTAAATTAAAGTGTGGTCATCTCTCAAACATTAGACAACATGGCCCCAACGATCTAGTCATATTCATTTCCTTTTGGCTTGTTATTACTATTTACTTTCTTGAAAGCATATTGAATGAAGAAATCTCTTATAATATGTACAGAAAGTGCATGGACACAGGTTGGTTCTCCCGAACCTTACCGGTAATGGGTGCCATTCCGCCTTAATGGGGACTTTGTGCGTGACATGTTCTCTACTACAAGGACTCACTATGACTCATAGGTCACCCTACGAGTCATAGTGCCTCCTCGTAGGAGGTAACAGTAACTTGTGATTCCTTAACACATACCATACGAGACCTACCTATGGCTCATATTCTCTGTTACAAGTCGTAGTAAGGGACTCATAGAAACTACCTTATTTTTATTTGTATTATGTTCTTGACTACAAGCCCAGACTAGACTCATAGGTAATCTAATTAGTCATACCTGAGGCTCATTTTTGTGATCAGAATGTCATCTTTCAGGCACTTTAGTGGTACGAGGCTATTATACGACTCATAGGTCACACTACGAGTCATATTTGTGCCTCGTATCTTAAAACCTGGATTTAATTCGATGATTTGTTTTTGGTGTTTCTTTTGTTGCTTCTTTTCTCTTCTTTGCATTTGCTTAGTTGTTTGCTATTTTAATAAATACTATGGTGTTCACTTTGAATTTTGTGTTGTTGATTTACAAGTATAATGCCTCCAAAAGACAAACAAGATATACAGGACTTTAGAAGGAAGTTAGTGGACAAATCCTTCGAAACAGAATAGTCAAAAGGCTTTGTGGAATTCCACAGAGTCAGAATAGACCCTGAGCTAAATGTGTCTCAAACTCTGGGCCACACTGCTATAGACCCAGTAAAAGTTGAAAGTCCCTCCCAGTCTGAGGAGTAGGGCAATGGTTACAGGTCAAAGATCAGCTCACCATAGATGACTCCCACACATACAAATATACATTTTAAGAAGGGGTCACAGGCTTAATAGGAGGAAGTTGAATCACAGCCCCTGGTTGACCCAACATGGGGAGTTCGAGGAATGAAAGCAATCTATCATAAGGGGTTGGAGTTGAAAGGGCAAGGAAAATTACTCCAGATTGGACAGGGTACTAGGTTTGGATGCAAAGATTGACAGACTTGGACTCCAATGGACTTTGCAGATGATTTAGAAAATATGCCCCTTATTTGGTCCGAGAGTTTTATGCGGCATATTATGCTACTCTCCTCTGAGGCCTGCCCAAGAACAAGAAGGCGATTGAACAGTCTAGATTACGAATGGTCTTAGTCAAGGGTAGGAAACTTAATTTTTCTAAGGAGATGATCCAGAAGGTTCAGTTCGGGACCAACTATAGAGTGCCTCATTCCACACCAGAGCATGATAGCAAAATTTCAAAGACGCAGAATGTGGTGAATGAAAAGGATGTTGGGGTAAAAAATGAGCTACTTCATTGGATTGCCAGCCAGACATGTGAGGAGGGATTCAAGCCGACGTGGGTCACAAACCATGCCGATCCGATAGTCAAAGCCCACTTCTCTTTTCGGGCAAAGTTTTGGTGGTCGATTATCCATTAGCATATCCAGTCTACTTTCACGTATAATATGATCACCCTAGAGTGAGTTGTGTTATTAGCCATCATCTTAGCTGGCTATGAGATCGATCGAGCTCGCATTATCTATGAGAAGATTCATGAGTCAGCTATTAGGACGAGCACCTCATTGTTGTTCCTTGTTTTGATCCACTGTTTGTACAGTGCAGTAGGTATTCATATCGATCCCTACTGGGACCCGCATGTAGAGGCTACACGCACCATGGATCCTAGTCTAATTAAGGTTCATGAGAACCCGGTGGCCTTACATCGAGTAGCTTCTCCTCCCATCCTAGAATCATTCCCCATTGAGCCTCCGACTCAGGAGCAAACCATAGTCACCACCAGCACTACTCCAGCTACCACAGAGCCATGTCCAGCTATTGAGATCGAGGCGGTGCCATCCTCCAGCCCACATACATCAGCATCTTTTACTACACAGATTGATCCTCTTATATCTGCTATTGCTTTTTAGGCATTGGTGTGCAGGGTAGCCACAATGGAGCTCCAGTTATAGAGGTTAGCTGGCCAGATCAAACCATGGGTCTGTCAAATAGTTTAGGCCTCAGATGAGAGGAAAAATGCATTTGCTCGTGATATGATCGATCAGAGAGTTAGAGCAGTCGATGACCGAGTAGACGCCTTCGAGGAGAGGATCCAGAAGAGGGTTGCGTATTCTTAGCCTGCTGATATGAGCGCAGTGACAAAGGAGCGGGACAACTTCAAGGCCAACTTGTTGAAGATGGTAATGGCCACAATACCAGTCCCGAAGGTGGCATCGGTGGGTGATGATATAATTGACTTATTCAAGGGTTGCCCACATACCCACAGGATGAGGCCCCTCGAGCGTGAGGACCCAGATGCTAGTCAGAAGAGGCCCAGGACTGATGATGAGGTAGTAGTACAAGAGGAGAAGACGATATCGGATGAAGTGATGCTGGAGTCTCTAGTTCTGGCAGTTGTACAGAGGGATCGGGAGAAGCGGATAGCATAAGGATAAAGCCAAAAGTGGACGAGGACTGACGATGAGGCAATAACACTAGAGGAGAAGCCAATATCGAATGTGGTGGTGTAGGAGTCTCTAGCTCTAGCAGTTATACAGAGGGATCAGGAGCAGCGGATAGCATAGAGAGAGAGTAGTTCACATGTCGCTGCAGTCCAGACATCAAAGCAGGAGACCGTGGCTCAGGACCCCCAAGACGAGACAGATACTGATGCTTGAGCACCATTATGTTTGATATCTTTTTACCCCAACACTTACTTAATTCATGGATACTTTGTTCTTTTTATTAGACAACATTTCCTTTATATTTTTTTTTGATATTTTTAGATGTTGTTTTAATTATGTTTGGGTGTCCAATTTTGTAATGATGGTTTTTGGTATATATGTATGTATATGTGTGTGTGTATTTATGTGTATATATATATATATATTTATATATATATATATATATATATGTTTTAGATATTTGTTTTGACATGTGTTTTTACTTTGAGGACAAAGTATTTTATTTCATTGGGGTGTGGTAAGTTATGGATTAGGGTGAAGTATATATATGTTTTAGATATTTGTTTTGAAATGTGTTTTTTCTTTGAAGACAAAGTATTCTGTTTTGGTAGGGTGTGGGAAGTTATGGATTAGGGTGAAGTCTGAGTAACCTCAAGTCCATAACTTTCCCTAAATTTTGATCCCAAGGTTTTTTTGTCATGCTTCTTTTTCCTTACGGATGTTTTTGTTTCTGTTGAACCGGCATGTTTAGGTGGTGTAGATAATTTGTAAATATATAGTAGTTATGATCTTTTGGCATATATATATAATGTGTTTGTAGCTTTTTGAATGTTTTAAAAATTCGGTACCCTCAAAATTTTTGTGATTGTTGGTTATTAGTGCAATCATGTATGTGATTATGTGGCAATGTTTGCTCAAATAATGAGAAGGCAAGTTGACGCTTGAAGCAGGACCTATGAGACTATACTTGATTGTGTATGCGATGCCATGTGTGTGTGAGCTTATTTTGACGCATTCATGTATTATGTACGAATTCAGAACTTGTCTTATTACTCTAAGATTGGACTAGTAATTTTGTTTGATTGGAAAAGGATCTTAGGCCATTGTTCTAATTATTAAAGTACACTTTTGCCCAAATAACCTACCAAATATGATAGTTTATCCCTTGTTCCAATTGTTTGAGCTTTTCAGGTACCTATTCTTTCTTGACACCAAGCTAGCCTAGTCTTGTTTTATGAAATACCTTGATATTAGCCATGATCTATCCTTGAACACATGAACCTTATTGAGGCTAAAAGCCTAAGTTGAGGGTGGCTACGATAGTGATCCTGGTTTGGGGAATAGATATTGTGTTCTTCAGCTCAGGCTAAAAGCATAAGTTGAGGGTGGCCCTTGTTGTGGTAAAGTAATGAAAATGAACTGGTTAGTTGGGAAAGAAAGAAATAAATGAAGAAGTCATGTGCCGGGTGAAAAAGAAGAAAAGAAAATTGCCTTGGATTGAAGAATAATGCAGGAATGAGTTTAAGAATGAGGCATAGTTGAAAACGAGTAAGAAAACAACCGGGAATAAGCTTGAAAAGGAAGAATAAGGATGGTTTTAATGAAAATGGTTGAGTTATGGAGGTAAAAGTGATGATAAACATGGTTAAATTTGGTCATTACTTTCCTAATATGCCATTCCAAAGCGCCATGAGTCTATGTTACAAGCCACTAAGTCCTAAAGTGATCCGAATCCACTTTGTCATCAAATCCAGAATTGAGTATAAACGCAAGCCTATGGTGTTGTTCATTTTGCATGAATTTCATTTGTGAGAGTAAGAATGTTTGTGCAGTCCCTGATTTTTAATACAATTTAAGTGAGAAAGAGGGACTTCTTTTCTGTGAGGGTATTTACACTGCATAATTAGCATATGACTAATTCGGTGATTATGGAAGGTTGATATTCCTTTGGTTGTCATAGTTGGATTGCTGGACGTATCTTTTTGTTTTGGATTGTTAAGTAGCTTTGCAATCTTGTTTTGAAAACGATAGTTAGGAACCTGAATTAGAGTAAATGATGTTTCTGCCATTAGTGTAACTGCTATGTGTTTCTTATTATCTGCTTAGATTGAGTTGCCGCTTGAGGACAAGCAATAAATCTAAGTTGAGGGTGTTGATGTGCATTCAAAATACAGCATATTTGAGGCCTAAGACAAGGGATTTTGTGAGTTCTTAGTGTGCCTTTATATGGTTTTTATGTCTTTTCGTGTTGTTATTACAAAAATGGTAGGTTGGCATAATTATGATAGAATGTTGTAGATTTGTTAAAGTGCAGGACATACGAGCTTTCCTACGAGTCATAGCCCAAGTCACGAGTCATAGGGTGATCTCGTAGCAACAAACAGTAAGCAAAAATAAAAAATCTTCTAAGTGGAGGTCAGCTTTACCAGGCCACTCAATGAGTTATAGGTCTCACTACGACTCGTATAGGTGGGTTCGTAGCAAGAAACAGAGATACAAAAGCTTAGATTAAGAACTGAAGGACTAGACTACGAGAGGAGCATGCGCGTCATAGCCCAAGCAACGACTCATACTAGTAGGTCATAATAGTCAAGTCTGAAATACAAAGTGCCTAATACAAGATCCCGATTACGACCCTACAAGTCATACCTATGCCACTTACCTGCTGGCAGCTGGCTTTTCTATTTAATTTTTAGGGTTAAATTGTAAATACTATAAATACTTTATGTTAGGTTTTTCTAGGATGGACCGATACAATGAATATTGTAGGGAACTCTTTGAA
Organism: Solanum clarkiae; assembly: GCA_011800125.2. Lineage (NCBI taxonomy): Eukaryota > Viridiplantae > Streptophyta > Magnoliopsida > Solanales > Solanaceae > Solanum > Solanum clarkiae. The sequence continues at coordinate 36,920 of JAABOM020022928.1, forward strand.
TATTCAGCTTTGAATATTCTTAGGGATTTTCTAGGGTTTAGTGTAGATTCTCCTTTTTAATTTGAAGACCCACTTTTGGGGATTGCAAAAACTCACATTCTACTCATCTTCCATTAATTTAAGCTTGTGGGTTGCAACTTATGGTGTTCTTGTTCTTCATCATTTTGGGTAAACTCTCAACTATGTCTTCTATTTGCATTTATTGTTGGTTTTGTCTTAGCCATGAGTAGCTAAGCACCCATAACTTGGGGTTATGAGAACCATCAGTTGTAGACTTGAAATAACCAAGACTTTGTGTATTTCTTTGATTGGGGTTTTGTATGTATTGTTTATTTCCCTTCATTTTTTATTGTTGTTTGGTGGTATCCAACACCAAACCCCGCCTACTATCATGATTCTGAACAACATAGTGATGAATAGGAAAAGGAAAGTATATGAAAGTATTCGATTGATGTGTTCTCGTCTAATCAACCAAACCTGACCAAGTGGAGGTCGACTGGGACAATGGGTAATGGTTAGTTGACACACCATGGTTACCAGACACGCACCATGGTGAAATTTGACCTTCACCTTTACAAGAGGACTTGAAGAACCTAAGTTACTATCCTACATGTGAATTTGCAATTAAAGTTGTTTAGGGTAATTGAGTCCACGAATCATGGGGAACACGATTCCCAAGTTGTCCCAAAAATTGAGCATCTTCCCGTATAGTTAGTTTAGTTTTTATTTTTGTTCATTAAGTTACAATGAAACCCCCCCCACCATTAGAGATTTTAGTTATTGATGGTTGAAATGATGGGTAGTGAATTCTTTTAGTCAATTCTGTATTCCCTGTGGATTCTACCCGAACCTATGGAGAGTGAATATCATATCAACGACTTCCTGTTGGTTAAGAGTGATTATACGACTGAAGAGTCTGCGAGGTTATACATCAAATACATGGTTAGGATACATAGGGTCCCTATATCCATTATATCTGATAAGAGAACTCAATTCACTGAAAGTTTTGGAAGTCCTTCCAAAGGGGTTTAGGAAACACAAGTGAATTTGATTAAAACTATCCACCACCAAATAAATGGTCAAGCAAAATGCACCATTCAAACACTTGAAGATATGTTACAAGCTTGTGCATTGAACTTCAAGGGTAGTTGGGTTGATCACCTTCCATATATTGAATTTGCTATAATAATAGCTACCGTTCAAGCATCAAGATGGTTCCTTACAAAGCTTTATAGGTCACCAATTGGATTATTTGAAGTGGGTAAAACCACCTTGCTTGGGCCAGATCTAGCTCAAAAAGCCATGGAGAAAGTTAGGGTAATACAGTAGTAGATAGAAATAGTCCAAAGTCATTACAAATCATATGTGGATTCTAGGAAGAGGGGGCTAGAGTTCTCGGTTGGAGACTGGGTATTCTTGAAGGTGTTGCCAATAAAAGGGGTTATGAGATTTAGTAAAAAAGGAAAATTGAGGCATATTACATCGGTCCATATAAGATTATGAGAATATTCAGGCCACGCATAAGAAATTTGAGCTACCCCAGGAGCTTTCAGTGGTTCATCTAGTGTTTCATGTCTCAATGCTTCGAAAATGCATAGTTGACCCACCTCATATCACACCTATTTTAGATGTGCAAGTTATAGAAGATCTCACCTATGAAGAAGTACCTATTTCTATTTGAGATCATCAATTTAAGAAGTTATTGAATAAAGAAATAGCTTCAGTAAAGGAACTTTGGAGGAACCAACATGTAGAAGAGACAATGTGGGAGGCTGAGGAAGCAATGAAATATAAGTACCCTTATCTATTTGAAGCTAAAAAGAAAGTCCAAGACATAGAATTGGGCCATTAATAGGTATGTATGTATATGAATATTTGTATTATTGTCAAAAGTTTGCTTAAATAGAGGATTGAACTTATTTAAGCTATCCAGTTATTCTAACATTCAGATGTAAATGTTCCGCGGGGGAGGGTGAGGGGAGATGTAACACCCCATATCTTCCATGAACTAGTCCTATGCATGTGGAACATGATATGGATTGATTGAATAAGTATCAATTTTAAAAGTTCTTAAATTTTAGATTGGAGGGATAGATTTATGCCTAATGCTTAAGGTGATCAAGTGTATACACGTTTTAAGTCAAACTTAAGGAGATCACGATGTTAAATGAAGTATAAGAAGTGAGCTGTTTGATGTACTTTAAGAACCTAGTAGGAGAATCACCTACTTGCTTAGCTTAAATGGGCTAGGTAGATGGAAAAGATTAATTCATACATTAGTGGACTCATTTGTGGTCTAAATTAAGTTAAACCATAAAGGAAAAAACGATAAGGCCTAACACCAAATCTGTCCAAATAAAAAGAAGAATATGGGCCATGCTAAGGGTGTAATTATAGCCCATGGTCTAGTATTATAAATGGACTAAATTGGTAGCCTAGGATGAATAAATAAAGGTCCCAAGTACATTCACTACCTACTTGGCAACTTGGGCCCATCCAAGTGAAAGGAAGGGAGGAAAATGGGTAGCAAAGGCCCACCGAACTGAAACCCACCAAATGAAAGGGAAAAGTACATGCATCACCTACTTGATTTAATATGGCATAAAATAAGGGAGAAATTCAGCCAATATGGGTCCATTTGAAAGGTCTTAAAACCGTCTCCATTAAGTCATTTAACATTGGAAATATTTCAGCTTTTATAAGTTTGTCTCCTTGCTCTCCCTTGATTTACAAAGCAGACATAACAAACTTTTAGGATTCTTGAATAAGCACACATCCTTGAAGGTTGAGGTAAGTAGAAATAGCTATGATTTTAGTATAAATTTTCCATGAAAACATGAGGACTATGTTAGTTATGCTTCTCATTTGATGGAAAATCGGATGCCATGCAGCTTGACCATTTCCTGAGTATAAAGTTAGTCATAGTCTTTGGTTGAATAGAAGCCTTAACTAAAATTGATTTGGTCATTCAATCCACAATTACCCAAATGAAATTATATTTGTGACAAGTATGAGGTAAACCTATGAAAAAGTCCAAACACAATTCTTCCCACTTTCAAGTAGTCAATTTAGTGTCTTAGAACAAACGGTTGTTTATTTGATGCCCAACGTTGACTTGTTGGCAATTTAAACATTGATCTACAAACTCTATTATATTTTTCTTCATGTTATTCCACTAATAAAATTTTCTAAATTAGGTACATTCTGGTGACTCTCGGATAAATAGAATATTGGGTACTATAAGTTTTTTATAACATTCAGGACACATAAATGAACCTGTTATAGAAGCACTCTACTCGGGAGAATTCCTTAATGGACTTTCAAAAAATACCTTTTCTATGTTCCACAAAAGCTAGATCATCATTCTACTTAGCCTTTACATAACTCACAAGAGACGATTTTGATTTATTTTACACAATCATACCACTATCCTCGGAATCCATCAATCGAACTCCTAAATAGGAAAGCCCATGAAAATCTCTAACTAACTCATTTTTCTCATCCTCAGGGTGAGCAAAACTCCCATAGACAACCTACTAAGAGCTTCTACCACTATATTAGACTTCCAAAGTGATACAATACACTCATATCATTAATCCTTTACTAACTCAAGGCATCTCTGATGGTGAAGATTTAACTCCTTTTGGTTGAATAGATATTGAAACTCTTATAATCGGTTAATACATCCACATGAACACTATAAAGATAATGCCTGCATATCTTTAAAGCAAATACTACCATCGTTAATTTATGATTGTGAGTTGGATAATTATTTTCATGTACCTTAATTTTCTATGAAACATAAATAGTCACCTTACCATGTTACATTAACACACAACCAAAATAATCCTCGAGGTATCATAATACTCAACAAAGTGATCATATCCTTTAGGCAAAGTCAAAATGAGGTCTATAGTAACTTGAGTCTTCAATCCTTGGAAACTCTTCTGGCAAGCTTTAGGCCATTCAAATTTAACCTTTTTCTAAGTCAACCTACAGAAAGGAGAGGAAATAAAAGAAAACCCCTTAACTAATTGTCTATAATAATTGGCCAATCCTATGAAACTCAGAATACATGAAGGATAAAGAGGCCTAGGCCAATTCTTTAGCACCTAAATATTTTTGAGTATCAACCCTTATACATTCATTGAAGATAGCATGGCAAAGAAGTACCATGAACCTTAACTAAATTCACATTTCCTAAATTCACAAATAGCTAAAGGTCCTTTAAAGTTTGCGACACAATCCTCAAGTAGTTTGCATGCTCTTCTTTATTTTGAGAATTGACTAAAATTCCACCAATAAAAAGAAAAACAAATATATTCAAATACTGCTTGAACAACTTGTTCATCAAATCTATATAATTAAGTTGTAGGAGCATTCTTTTGTCTAAAAGTAATGACTAGAAATTTAAATGGCCATATTGAGTTTTGAAGGTTGTCTTAAGGATGTCACATTCCTTCACTTGAAGTTGATGATAATCTGATCTAAGTTCAATCTTAGAGAAGTACCTAGCACCCTGAAGTTGATTGAACAAGTAATCAATCCTTGGGATAGGATACTAATCCTTAATTGTGACATTCTTCAATGATTAATAATCAATGCACATACATAGTAAATCATCTTCCTTTAGAACAAACAATATTCGAGCAACCCCAGAAGAGATACTCGATCAAACAAACCCCTATCCAATAGGTCCTTTAAATGATCCTTCGACTTCTTAAGCTCTATGGGAACCATCTAATAAGAAGGAATAGAGATAGGCTGAGTATTGGAAAGAAGATTTATGCCAGAGGCAATTAGGAGGAATACATGAAGATCACATAAGAAAGGTTCCAACAAGATCTTGGGACTAACATTAAATCTCATAGCCACATAAGGAGTTCCAAAAGAAAGATTTTCTCTATAATTTAACAAAGCATATACGTTAAGTTTAAAGACTCATAAGATACCAATGAACACATTTTAAGAATCCTTATAATCCCGTCATGTTTAGAGGGAAAAACAATATTTTGATCCTGCCTGCCACCAAAATTAGATGAAGTACCTTGGTAAACTGGGTCGCTTAAAGTAGTAGACTGACAGTGTGGATGATCATCTCTATCCTTGGTAGCATGCGAATGACAATTTGCCACCTTGTGATCCACCTTTCCACAACCAATATAAGCATTAATACCTTCTACATTTACTTAAATGGCTCTTACAATACATTTGGTATGTAGGAGTAGAAGACTTATTAGCTTCACCTCCTTGAGAATTAGGGCTAGATACCCTATATTTATTTGACTTTAGGCCCAAAACATCTCATGAATTGGATAAAACTTTGTCAAGTTTTATAATGATCACTGTCGCCAACAAACCTTTGATGAGAAAATATGATAACGCAAAAGATTATTCTAGTATTTTTGGAAAAACATTATTTGCTACTATGGATGGTCATCTCGAGTTTCATTGGATCTGTTTTTGGGTTTAGTTTTAAAATTTTGTTGCAAAGTTGAGAGTTGTGGTATGTTTAGAATTCTAAAGCCTTAAGTTGCTCAATTTTTATTTTTTGGATGTTTTTAGTGTTTTGAGTTTCGAAATGAAATTCCATCATTCCCAAATATAAAAATTAATCTTAGAGGTTGTAGAATTAGATTTAGAGTTATTTTGTGAATTTGTGGTCTTAAGTTGGAAGTTTGAGTTAAACGAATCAAGGTTTGACTTTTGATAATGTTTTGAGTTCGAACAGTCAGAGTAGATTTTTGTTAGTTTTATTAGATCCAAAGGTGATTTTAGCTATAGAATGAGTTTTGGCATAATTTTGGATTGTCCCTAGAGCATTTTGGTAATTTTTTTAGTGCCTTCTGTTGCTCTAGTTGCAACAAATTAGATTTTGGGTTAAGGAGACCTTAAATTTGATTGTCGACATTCCATTAAGTCTAGAACATCTAATTTTGTTTGATTTCATATATGATTTGTGTGTATAGTATTTGGAATGACACTTGAGGCTTGACCCCAAATTTTTGAATGTTTGATCTTTGATTGATATTTGATACTTATGTGTTGTTTAAGCGTTGCTTGGTCGCTGAAGCGACTTGCCTTAATCGCATTAGTGATTGTCCCATTTTAATGGGTCTACTTAATTGAACTCAAGCTCAAAAAGTGAAGCCCATTTTTTTCTCAGGTATCGCTTAAGCGACTTTTATTTCTTTTGTGACATCTGAGAGAGGTTTTAGGGACTATTATCAAGAATTATTCTCTATATGTCATTTTTGAACTTGGGGAGCCTATGGGAGGTGATTTTGAAGTGAGTTTTCAAATATAATTTGTCAGAGATTCCCATTACCTATTGAAATTTCATAATTTCAACTCCTAGTTCCCAATTTTGAACTTCAATTATTGAGAATTCTATCACGAACATGAACTTGATAAATTAAAAATTATGAATATATTTCAACCCCATTTGAAAAATAATGTTCACCAATGATTTTCAAATGTTTTTGGTATTGTAATTTTAAATTAGTTTCCAATTTTGCCCCTAATTTTTCGAGAAGGGACTTTAGTGCCATTTTGATTCTGGTTTCCAAAATTGATGAAATTGATAATACTTGAATAGATTTTGTTGAACAAAAAATCTAACAAAAATAAAAGACTCAAGTGTCTGAGTGAACCTCTTGAATTGTTTGAGGCAAGTGTATTCTAAATCTTTGTTGAGATTGTGAAATCTTCTATTTTGTTTCTTGTGTGTTGAGAGTTAATGGAGATTCAAATGTGAGTTGAAACATTTGTGAAATAATCTAATAAATCAAGATGGGATCATAAAATGGATATGTGATTGCATGCAACAACATTGATTCATTATTAGTAAACATATTTGTTGATAATGGTTTGATTATTAAGAAAACCTTAATTGAACATATTGATTTGATTTTCAAGAACTTAATTTATATTGTTATCCCTCGTTGTGAAGTATCTTAAATGATGATATTGATTTAATTGTGTAAGAATCATGAAGATAGTATTGATTCAATTATTGAATAAAATGTTGACTCATTGTTTAGGAATCTTGATTGATGATGACAAATCAGTTATTGAAGAAAATGAATAATGATATTGAAACAATCATTGAAGAATTTGATATAATGATGATGATTCTACTTATTAAATAATAATATGATTTATTGACTTCAATGATGATTATATGTATTATGTAAACCTATTGCATACACTCACGCACTACTTGACAATGCATATTTGCATTGATCTAAAAGATTGTCTGAATCCCACTATCTGATGAGAATGCCGAAGGAAAATAGTTTTGATAAGATCTGATAAAAATTGATGGAAAATGATTAATGTAATGACCTCCAATTTAAGATCATTGAGTGCAGGAAAGTTGGCCTGAAAAATAACGTGAAGTCTTATTTACGAGGTGACTTATGACCCTTAAGTGGACATACGGCTTGTAGGTTTCGTTCTTAAATATAGAACATACGGAAGGGGAGAAGTTTTCAAGAGTGGGGTAACCAAAGGACCAAGTGATAGCTCGTAAAAAGTCATAAGGTATGTAAGAGAGGTGATGTGCTATCAACATATAGTACATTTGATGCTTTAAACTTAGGATTTTATGTATTTTCAATGGAACATTTACGGTTTTTATGTGTTTTTGTTGTTTAGTTTGCGGAAAAGCAAGTTGGCATGATTTTGGGGAAAAATTGCTTACTCTTCTAGTTTTTTGATGGTTTACGGGATGCTGTAGGTGTCATAGAGTGGATTTCGTGAAGATTTCCAATAAAATATGAGATCTAAAGTTTAGTTCTATACGAGACCTTTATACGAGTTGAAGATCATTGTATGAGTAGTATAGAGTGGTTCCATGAAGAATTCCATTGAAGGACCAGTTGATGCAGATGAAGTCTAAGATAGTGCAATACAAGTCATGAATCAGTCTATGACTCATAAATTACATTCTTAGCAATGAAGTCCAAGATCTCAAGAGCTGAATACAAGACCTCGATCATGACTCATAAATCAGTTTCATAAATGCCTGTCGTAAAAAGTCATCGACTAGTTTTCTATTTTTAAGGACATATTTGTAAATACTATAAATAGTAATTTTTAGGTCATTATTCAGTAGAGTACAATAGCAAACATCATTAGAAAGTACTTCTAGGGTTTTGTACTTGGAGACTTCAATTTTGGAGGAGAATACACTAATGGATTCATTTTATCTTCCAATATTATGATTCTCAATATATTTTTGATTTTCTTGTTATTCAACTCAATTGGGTAAGTGATTAATTATGTTTTCTCAATTCATAATTTCTTCATATACCCATAGCATGAGTAGCTAAATCTACAACTTGGAGTTGTGGGAACCATGAACATCTAACCAAAAAAACCCGGATAATTTACAATTCTTGGAATGAGCATTTACATGCATTAATCAATTCTCTTCATTTTGCATGTTTTCTGGTGGTGGCTAATATTAGAACTTGCCTAATATTATCTTCCTGATCCAGATGGTAATGAACAGGAAAAGAGATTGATTAACAGGATGCGATCATATGTACTCATCTAATCAACTGAACTAGACCAAGGGGAGGTTAACTTGGACTATAGGTAATTGTTAGCATTGCACATTATTGAGATGGGCCAAGTCACATATTGAAATTCACCTCTGACCTTCGACTAAAGAGCTTGGTGAACTTAAATTACCGTCCTACATGTTATACTCCAGTCGAGAATTAGGTTATCCAAGGATATTGAGTTGGTGAATCATGGGGAACACAATTCCCAAGTTACGATCCATTATTGATTGTCTCTTATGATAGTTAGCTTAGTTTATTTTCTTGTTGAAGGCCATTTTGGAGAGGTACTTCCCTAGATCTAAGAATCTCAAGTTAAAGGATCAGATCAACAACTTTGAGAAACTTCTTTGTGATTCAATTTGCACTACATGGGATCAGTTAACTAAGTATTTGAGAAGTGTCTCTTCCCACAAGATAGTTGATGTTGCCTTGGTAGAGATGTTCTACCGTGCCCTTAATGAGAGTGGTCAAGCCTGTGCCGACAACATTTTTGGGGGCATGTTTTTAGATTAACTATTTGCAAGGATTGCCGAACATATGGAACAATTAGTCAACAAAAATCGTGCATGGAGACTACAGAATAAAGCTTCTATAAGGAGTTCATGTGCTATTAATTTTGGTTGAGAGCAAGCGAAGATCAATAAGAAGATTATATAACAACTTGCTCAACTTCACACAAGCATGGATGTTGTAATCAAGCAGAATCGGGAAAAAGTGAATGCGTTAGTTCATCAACCTCCACGTGCACCCATGTATGAGGAGTCTTATTTTGAGGAGGATGGTTTCTTTGTGAATGATCAGACGGGGTCGAACTAATTCCAAAGGGTCTAACCAGGACTCTTTGCACCAAAGTCAAGGAAATCAAGGTCGAAAATATGGTAGAGATGTAGCTTATAGAGACAATTCATGTGGTTATTATGAGAGAAATAGGGGTTCTGAGGCAGATTAGGGCAGAAGAGATGGTTTTAGAAATGGTCCATATGTGCCACCACGTAACCGAGATACGATACAAGCGATTTTAGAATTGAGGATATATTTGATCATTTGTTGAAGAAGACCGAGACATAAGATGAAACCGTAAGGGGCATAAAATCTAATCTTTCATGCACAATCAAAAGATAGAGTCTTATTTTGTGGGTGTTAAATAACTTGAGCAACAATTTGGCCAAGTATCAACTAAGTTGAATCAGCATCAAAAGGGTTCATTGCCTAGTAACACTGTTTGAAATCAAAAGAATGAAGGGCAATGTATGGCAGTTACTACTAGAGGTAGCAAAAGTACCATTGATCCTCCTATACTGTTTGAGCTAGAAGATATTTATGATAAGATAGTTGCAGATAAGGATGTGGTTGAAGGAGGTGATTTTGTCAAAGATGGGGTGAGTGAGGTAGCTAAAGAGCTACAGAAGTATAAGCTTGTCCCAAGGCCTCCTCCTCGTTTATCTCAAAGACTCAAAAAGAGAGAGGAGGAAGGCAAGTTCAAACACTTTTTCTCTATGCTTAATCAATTATTGTTAAGACCCAAGCATGGGGCCTACACGTCACCGGCGAAAGGGAATGCGAAGGAACCCCAAAGAAGCCTCGTAGCATATCATTACACATCCTTGGTCGCGGAAGCAGTGCAAAACAATGTAGGAAACATAAATAACAGGAATTAGGACTATATGGGAGACTCATATTTAAATAGCTTGAATATCATAACTAAGTCAAAGCTCAAGCATAATACATCACTTGCCCAACAACGCCTCTAACATAGGACTTAACCGGGGCCAAGATAAGCAACTAGGCTCACCCACACAGTAAAAGTATACTAAAAAGAAGGATAGTCTTTAATACATAGCTTAAGAATATAGATATTGCCATCACACATAAGGACTCACCAACTAGCTTCAATGTATACTACTAGCCACGTGGAGGAGGAGGATGACCAAATGAAGCTCCAGTTCCTACATGGTAACATCATGTATGCATAGAGTATGTGTTAGTACTTTTGAATGTGCTAAGTATGTAGGATGCAGTCTAACAAGAATTAGGCATCACAGTCAAAATACACGATATTAAGCAATAGACATAATATACAATATGCCATGTATGATCAACGCTTAAGTAACTCATGCTTGTGTAGGATATCATATGTGAAGAAAAGGCCAAGCTAGATTTCCAAATATAAAACCCTTTGGTAGATTAATGATAATTCCGCCCCATCACTTAGGTAGACGAGAACTAACCCTTATCTAGGTTGGTGATAATACCGCCCTATCACCAAGGTGGTTGAGTACTAACCCCCATCTAGTTTGATGAGTACTAACCCCCATCTTGGTTAGTGATGATACCGCTCCATCACTTAGGTGGATGAGTACTAGACCTTATCTAGCTTAATGAGTACTTACCCTCATCTAGGTTAGTGACGAGCCGCCCCATCACTACGTGGAGAAGTACAAACGCTTCACTAGGTTATCCGGGCACTTAGACCCCCTTGATTGGGAATGGTCGAGTTGTATACTTTACATATGATTCATCATATGGTATAAAGCAACATTTCATATAGGAATAATCATATACATAATCTCATTTCATCATCATAACATCATTCATATCATATCTCATGTTTAGGGAAATTCAATTCCTCAAGAATCAATTCCTCAAGAAATCATAACCGGACATTTTATCAAACACTTCGGTGGTGTGTAATGGGGGTAAAAGACCATGCCATTTGGAGAAGAAATCATACAAGAAAATTTATTGTAAAACTATCAATAAACACATTGCAAGCCTCTAAGACATTCACATCAAAACCCCTCATCAAAACTTACAGTAGATCCAAGATATATAGCTCACAACATAGCAAAATAGTCACAACTTAACATACTTTAACATAGTTCATAGACATGTTCATACTAGTAAATCCATTTATAACCTCAACTTTAAATCATGCAATTAAGAAAAAAAGGAAGATTGGGTATCATGGTAAAAGGAATCCATGAAAGAAACCCACATACCTTAGGTCTAGAGTTGCTTTGAATTGAGATTGGGAAGAATGAAGTCTTGGAAAAGATCCTTGAATCCAATCTTGTTCTTGGGTTTCCTTGAAATAGAATTGGAGATTGATGGAGGCTTTTGAGAGAGTTAATAGTGTATTTGAGATGAGAATAATAAGTTTTATCCTTTGGAATATTGTTTAGGTCTTTTACAAGGTTAAGTTAGCGTTGGAAGCCTAAAAAGGTCAATAGAATAATTAAAATTTAAGAAAAATGCCATTAGTGAACGAATGGAAAAATTGGCAAAGTGTCATCTCACTGGAGACTTCACTAGCCATGTGCCACTCCATAGGTCATGTGGAATGCCCATGTGAAGTGTCTTAGTGAAAAAAATGGAAGTTGGGAAACTTGGAAAAATTGACGACTCGTCACTTTGACAGACTGCTTCATGACCGTGTGGCATTACACGGACCGTGTACTGGTCCATCCCACTTAACTTATACAAAACAAATGTTGGACGCCACCATACTTCAAAGTACCACGGGCCATCCCACTCCACATAGCTCGTCAACAGTGCCTGTGGCACCACCCTTAGCCACATTTTCCCCAATTTTGAACCAGCTCCCTTTAGCACACCTTGTGGCCATCCCCACAGTCAGTGGTGAGCCACACAGCCCATACTACTAGACCTGCTACCTTCCTCACCTTTTCCAACCCCAGGTTCCCCAAACATCCCATCAAATGCCACACTGGCCATCAAACAGTCCATGTGACAACACTGCACGGGAGGGCCTCACGAAAAGGATCATAGCTCCTTCATCCGACATCGAGATGAGGTGAAACCAAGTGCATTGCGAAGCTAACTCAAATAGATTTCATTTGGCATGTCATGGGCCACCTAGTTTCAAATGTGCCAAAATTTATGCTTTTTTAAAGTTGACCTTTGCATGAACCATCACCCAAAACTCAACTCTTAGAGAATTCTTGGACTCGTTTAGGTACTAGGAGTCCCCCATGAACCTAATACAACCCAAACCTTACCAAATGAGGCTTGAAAAATGGATACATAAGAGTACAGATTTACGGGGTGTTATAATATCTCCCCCTTTGGTAACATTCGTCCCTGAATGTCAAAGAAACATACATAAGGAAAGTAGTCATGAAGACTTTAGCCCAAACATGAATTCAACAATGCACATAAACATGATTTACAAGGAAATTTTCAACATGTACATCAAAATTCTCATAATCTTATTAACGTAAATATGAATGCATGCAATGACATAAGGTCTAAAACTTGAGACTTGGAATTATAAAAATGACTTGACCTATCATCATTAGCTTGAATAGAATGAAAGAGATACAGATATTGCATCTCCATGCCCGCACCAGCTCCCAGAGAAACATATACAAATGGATGACTCTTCCAAAGGCGCATTGACGAACACTATATCCTTATTAACCAACTTTTCACGGGTGATAGGAACCCATGAAAGAAACCTACATATACCTTAGGTCTAGAATTGCTTTGGATTGAGATTGGGAAGAATGGAGGCTTGGAAATGATTCTTGAATCCAACCTTGTTCTTGGATTTCGTTCAAATTGAATTGGAGCTTGATGGAGGCTTTTGAGAGAGTTGAGAGTGTATTTGAGATGAGAATACTGAGTTTGATCCTTTGGAATATTGTTTAGGTCTTTTAGAAACGTTAAGATAGCATTGGAAGTCTAAAAAGGACAATAGAATAATTAAAATTTAAGAAAAATGTCATTAGTGAATGGATGGAAACATTGGCAAGGTGTCATCTCACTTGACACTTCACTGGCCGTATGGCACACCATGGGTCGTGTGGAGTGCCTGTGTGAAGTGCCTTAGTGAAAAAATGGAAGTTGGGAAACTTGGAAAAATTGACGTCTCGTCACTTTGACAGACCGCTTCACGGATCGTGTGGCATTACACGGACCGTGTACTAGTTCGTCCCACTTCACTTAGACAAAAGAAATATTGCAGGACACTACACGTCCAAGTTGCACGAGCTATCCCACCCCACACGGCCTGTCAACAGTGCCCGTGGTACCACCCTTTGCCACATTTTCCCCAATTTTCAACAAGCTCCCTTCGGCACACCTTATGGCGATCCCCACAGTCAGTGGTGAGCCACACGGCCTATAACACTGGTTGTGCCACCTTCCTTAGTACAAAAATATTCCTTTTCTAACCCCATATACTTCAAATATCCCGTCAAAGGCCACACTGGCCGTCAAAAAGTCCTTGTGGCAACATTGCACGGGAGGGCCTCATAAAAACGATCATAACTCCTTCATCCGACCTCGGAATGAGGTGAAACCAAGTGCGTTGCGAAGATAGCTCAAAGATATTTCATTGGACATCTTGTGGACCACCCAGTTCCAAAATGTCCCAAGAGTTACTCTTGTTTAACGTTTACCCTTGCATGAACCATCACCCAAAACTCAACTCTTAGAGAAGTCTTGGACTCGTTTAGGTACTAGGAGTCTCCCATGAACCTAATACACCCCAAACCTGACCAAATGAGACTTGAAACATGGATACATCAAAGAATAGAGCTATGGGTTATTACAACTATCCATCAATATCCCTCTTATTGAAGCTTCAGAAAATATGTCGGGTTATGCAAAATATATGAAGGATTTGGTTACCGAAAAGCACTAGTGAGTCAGGAGCTTGCTGAAGAGCCTCAACATTGCAGTGCTATCACTACTAAGTCCTTGGTTCAAAAGCATGAAGACCCATGTGATTTCACTATACCTTGCACTATAGGAGATGAAGAGTACACTAGGGCACTATGTGATTTTCGTGAAAGTATCAATTTGATGCCTCTTGAGTTCTATAAGAAGCTTTGCTTGGGTTCCCCAAACCCTACTAACATGCGGTTGTTGATGGCGGATAGAACGGTGAAACCTACGGGGATGCTACATGATGTATTGGTAAAGGTTGTAAAATTCATATTCCCTACAGATTTTGTGATTCTAGAATGTGAGATTGATTTTGAAGTTCCTATCATCTTGGAAGACCATTCCGAGCCATAGGATGAGCTCTAGTGGATGTGAAGATCGATCAACTCAGGTTTACAGTGAATGATCAAAACGTTGTCTTTGATATTCGTCAATCTATGAAGCATCTTGATGAGTTGAAAACTGAGGTTTGGGCAATTGGTGAAGTCTTGTAGCAAATTTGTCTAAGTTATGTCATGATAATAAATCAGGCGCTGCAACCCAAGGATATTGATGTTTTGGATTAGCTTTGAGTTGATTTTCAACTTTTGGATTCTTAAGTAGTTGTTTGATTGTGTTTTGATTGCTATTTTTCATATTGGGTTTATTGCATATAGGGTGCAAGTGAATTTTATGAAGAGTATGCAGGTAAAAGATTAATGCAGTTTTTACGAATGGACTTACAATTCATATTGCACTTTACGATTTATAAACCCATCTCGTAGAGATTTCTAGTGAGTATGAACAGTGTGCACTTAACCCATAAGTAAACTTTATGACTGGTAGGTTAATCTATGAGTCATGAATGTAGTTCGTCGAACGCAAGTAAATTTAGAATTTTTCTTAGGATTGAGAGGTCTACGAGACCAGGACTTACGAGTCATAGATCCATCTATGACTCGTACCCAGGGTTTCGTTGACCCAATCCCAGTAATTTTAACTGCGACCCAGTAAAGATATAAAAGGGGGGTCAAAATATTTTGAGACCACTTTTGACCTAACAAACTACATTTCCAAAAACTTTGTCTCCTCGTTCTCTTTTTTCGATCACTTCCCAGCTAGTATGATCATTTTTCGATGTGATTTTTCGGCACCTAGGGTTTTGGGTTCAATCATCTTCTCTCTTTTTGTTCTTCAAATTATTCTTCATTTGTGGTAAGTCCTTGATTTAATTTTCATCTTTAATATTCCTTGATTAGTACTAGTTTGACTTGATGAGCATGTTGGTTTGACATTTAATCATGAAATTCTTGGTAAATTCGAATGATAAAGGTAAAATCAGGGTTGCCTTTAATTGAATTGAATGTTTGAGCCTGCAATTGAATGTTTGACATGATTAATTGCTAAATGCTATGCCTATTTAATCATCGTCCATGCTTGATTAGTTGATATTGCATAATTTGTGATGGTGAGTTGTTGGGATTTATAATGGGCAAACAGACGTGTATGAGTCAAATCAGAATGATTGAAATTATAGGATATTGATGCTAAATTGTTTTCGAGGGGATGTTTTTATGTTGAAATTATCGTGGGTATTGCTTATTATGTGTTTATCATGTTTCAGTACTTGTATGCTTGCTTCTGTGCTAGTAGGGTAATGTTTGAAATGTTTTTAGGGTCTGTCTGATGGACTTAGAAATATCAGGTACCTGTAGTTTCTTATTCACGAGAGTCTATGACTTGTAGAAAAGTCTATGAGTCATAATTTCCTCTCATCGGAAATTTCAGACACTTGATAATCTGAGTATTCATCAAACTAGACCTTTTACGGGTCATAGATCACTTTAAGACTCGTAGAAGGTCTCATAGATCCTTTCCTATTTTGAATTACTCTCTGCAATTTTATACGACCCAAATTTACAACTCATAAACCAATTTATGAGTCGTACCTAGGTATCGTAAACTTTTTTGGTGACCATTATTATTCTGAAGCAGTGATCTACGAGAGCACTTTGTGACTCGGAGTGCTCACTACGACTCATAAAAGTTCCCTCCTAGACCCTTTCTGCAACTGATCCAAATATATTTTTTAAATTTTATTTCTTGATTATTGAGGCTAATAATTGTTCATTTATGCTGATTGTTCAGACACTATAGTCCCAAAAGGAAATCATTCGAAGATTGAGGGTTTTAGAAGAAAGCTCAGGGATGAGCTTACAAATAAGGATCATTCGGGTGAGGATCAGACCCCTCAGATGTGTGGTTCATTGGAGATATATGATGCCCAGCCTATGCCAGAGATGCCTCGATCGCAGACTAGAGCTGTTGCCAGGTCTGGGCAGTATTAGGCTCGGCGATAGTCCTTTCTAGTCTGACTTAGAAGGTAATGAGGAGACGGTGAGTAGGATTCCACAGGTGACCCCTCCTAGGGAGGAGCAGAGTTCAGAGGAGGCCTTTGAGGACAGAGGAGATGCCAAGTCCTACGTCGCACCATCTTTATCATCAGTGCAGTATCCTAGTACTCACTAATGCTGTGTCGATAGTATGGAGGCCATATCTTTGGAGGGAATTCAGCCCAAGGAGCGGGAAAACCAACCCATTTGATACATGAGGAGCCCATGTTTATTGATGATGGACTTAGCCATGTCCCAGGGCTACAAGTTACGATAATATGATATGAGTTGAGGTGGCTGGCAAAGTCTCTTAGACGATACTCCTCGATGTTGGTGAGGGATTTTTACCCATCTTATGCTTCCATGATTCAGTGTGATCTTCCCAAGGGGAAGAAGGCTATCTCACAACCCATATTGAAAAAGTTATCGGTGAGAGGTTGGCGTGTCGATATTTCTGAGGAGACCATCCACCGGATGCTTGCTGGTCTCGAGAACCATGCCCCAAGTCTACACCGGAGTTTGATCACAGGGTTGGGATGGCTTGGAACTCATTGACTATGAAGGATCCTAAGCATATACTTCTTTTCTGATATAGGTGGCTGGTCATATTACCGGAGCAGGGTCTAGAGCCTGCTTGGATCACCAACCATATTGAGCCTATAGTGAAGGCTTCATTGAGTTTCCACACCATTTTTTGGTGGTCTATTGTTAGATCAGGCATTCGGAAGACCTCGGTAGATAACCTACTTATGCCGAAACGTGCAATATTTGTTGCCAATATCTTGGCTGCCTACGATATTAATTGGGCCCTACTCATAGTGGAGCAGATACATGAGTCAGCACTGAAGAGAGCCACCTCCATCCCATTTCTGGCCTTGATCTATAGACTCTATATGTAGTCACGGGTGGAGATCATACACTAGCTGGACCAGACAGCTGAGGCCCGACACACTTAAATCCCAGCCTAATAAAGGCTAATGAGAACTTTGTGGTAACCTAGCGAGCACAACCTCTACTACAACAACATATGTTTTCCTGGGAGCACCAACAACTATTATTGCCTCTATTACTGATAAGAGACACCAGTAGCCCGAGGCTGTCAATATTGACAGGGGGTCCTACTACAGCTGCTCCTACACCAAAGGTCACAACTTCACAGCCTTCTACACAAGACATTGTTTATGTGTCCATTGTTTCTATTCAGGCAATGGCACAACAATTATCACGTGCTGAGGCCCAGTTATCTTAGCTTATCCAGCAGCTTAGTCCATGGGTCCAACAGGCTATTGGGGATTTAGAGGAGCGGAGCCAGGCATTCACAATCTATACTCTTCAGGAGTATGTTTCTAGAATGGACTCCCGTATCGATGCTTTCGAGGATCGAGTTCAGAAGAGGTTGGCTGAGGCCCATCCTTCGTATTTGTCAGTCGTACCTCAAGAGGTTGAGAAGCTTAGGGCTGACATGACAGGTTCACTTACGGCACCCGTGACACTACCAGAGATCACATCTATAGAGTAGCTATTTGATTCATTTGCCTCCACGAAGCCTTCACAAACATCCCTTGGGAATTGACCTTACACAAATATGGAGCCAGATGAGAGGAATGTATGTGCAGAGTTTTTTGAGGATCATGACGATGAGGAGGATAAGCTTAAGCTGGCCTTGAGGACATCGAGATGCGAGGAGGAGATAAAGCTAGCTCGTTATCATGATAAGGAGAGGGATACTGGCCCTCCAGATGGAGCATAGCAGCTGAGGAGACTACCCTGCAAGGGGACAGCCAAGCTAAGCCATAGATTGACTCTTTGGCCGAGTATGTTTTTTACCCCTACTTATTCTATTTTTACTTGATTTGGTGCATTAGGGACAATATACAATTTTTTTTGATGGGGTGTGGGTAGTTATGGGACTTGGTGATATCTGAGTAGCTTATGGTCCATAACTATCCCAAACTTTGATCCCAAATTTTCTTTGCTATGTTCTTTTTCCTCATGGATACTTAATTTCTGTTGTACCGGCACATTTAGGATATTTAGATAATATATGTAGCATATAATACTAATACTTATGGCACATAGCATTTTTTATGTTTTGTTTTGAAAATCTGTACCAATCAAAATTTTTGATTAGTAGTTAAATGGCAACCATGTATATTTGGGTGTTTGGCAATAGTTGTTTTGATAAGTGAGGGTAATTGAGACATGAAGCATGATCTGTGAGTCTCTTGTTGATAATATATGCAATGCCATGTGAGTCTGATCTTATTTTGTTAGATTCGTGCATTTTGTGCTAATTCAGAACTTGGCATGTTACTTTAAGTTAGATTGTGGATTAAATGGATTAGGAAGGAATCATACGCCTTTGTTCTTTAATTAGTCCACTTTAGCCTAAAATGACCAACCAAATGAAGTTTTATCCCTTGTTCTAAATATTTGAGCCTTACATGTACCAACTCTTCCAAAAACACCTAATTAGCCTAGTGAAAAACCTTGAAATTGACCCTGGTCTGTCCTTGAGCATTGAGAACCTTGATTGAGGCAAAAAACCAAAGTTGAGGGTAGCTACCAAAAGTGGCCCTAGTTCAGGGGATATATTGTGTACTTCAATACAGTCTAAAAGCTTAAGTTGAGGGTGGCAGGTGTACGGGTACAATCCCAAAAATAAGGTGGTGATTTGGGAACGAAGAGAAAAAGAATAAAATCATATAGAGGGTGCAAGAAAAATAAAAATATGCCTTAGATTGAGATTAAAAGCAAAATGAAGTGAAAAAGTGAGGCAAAAAGATGAAAAATGAGAAGAAAATAACGAGAAAAGCTTGAATGTGGAAAATGGGAGAATAATGTGGAAATATTAGAATTGGTAAGGTGAAATTGTTGAAAAACGTAGTCCAAGGATGGCCTATAGTCACTATCTTTCCAAAAGGCCGTACCAGAGCCCCCTGAGCCCACGTTACAAGCGTAGAAAGTCCTAAAGTGATCCTAGTCCAGTTAGTTAAACATCTGAGTAATTTGTATATAGGCAATCCTATAGTATTAGTCTTGATGCTTGGACATCTTTTGTGAGAGTGAATGTGTTTGCACAATACCAAAGATAATTTTGAAATCATCATTGAGTGTAAAAAATGAGACACCTTTCTGTGAGGGAATTCACATTGCATTGTTAGCACTTGACTTGTTCTCTGATTGTGCACTATTAATATTCCCTCGCTTGTCATAGTTGTGTTATCAAATGCACCAGTGTGTTTTGGTTTGCTAAATAACTATCTGATTTTCTTTTGAAAAGTTGGTATGGGTACCGAAGTTTGAATTGTATGTGATGTATGCCATTGGTGTTTAGTTTGCAGGAAAGAAGGTTGGTATGATTTTGGGGAAAAATTACAAATTCTTCTGATTTTTGATGGTTCACAGGACTTTCTATGAGTTGTAGAGGATTCTACGAGTCATGGAGTGGATTTCATGAAGATTTCGAGTGAAAGATGAGATCCGAAGCTTAGCTATATGATTCGTAGATCACTTTACGAGTCGTATAGAGTGGTTTTGTGAAAAATTCTAGTGAAGGACAAGTTGATGCAGATGAAGTCTACGAGTGTGTTATATAAGTCATGAATCAGTCTACGACTCATAAAGTGGATTCGTAGCAGTGAAGTCCAAGACCTCAAGAGCAGAATACAACACCCCGATTACGACTCGTACATTAGTTTACAATTCGCAAATGCCTTTCGTAGAAAATCACCGACCAATTTTTCTATATTTTAAGAACTTATTTGTAAATACAGTAATATAGTAATTTTTAGGTTATTATTCAGCAGATGAAAGTACCGAATGTCATTATAAAGTAATTTTATGGTTTTGTCCTTGGAGACTTCAATTTTGGAGTAGAATACACTTGTGGATTCCTTGTATCTTCAAATCTTGTGATTCTCAAAATATATTTGATTTGCTTGTTCGCCAACTCAATTGATTAAGTGATCAATTATGTTTTCTCAATTCATGATTTCTTCATTTAGACATAACATGAGTAACTAAATCCACAACTTGGGGTTGTGAGAACCATGAAGATCTAACGAAATAAACCCGGATAACTTGCAATTCTTGGAAGTGGTATTTACATTTATCAATCAATTCTCTTTGTTTTTATGTTTTCTAGTAGTGGCCAACATTAGAACTTGCCTTGTGTTACCTTTCTGATTCATGTGGCAATGAATAGGAAAAGAGATTGATTAACAGGATCCGATGATGTGTTCACTTCTAATCAATCGAACTAGACCAAAGGGAGGTTGACTGGGATTGTAGGTAATGGTTAGTATTTCACACTATAGAGATGGGCCAAGTCACATAGTGAAATTCACCTCTCACATTTTACCAAAGGGCTTGGTGAAATTACAGTCCTACATGCTATACTCTAGTTGAGAATTGTGTTATTCAGGGATATCGATGTGGTGAATCATAGGGAATATAATTCCTAAGGTTCTCTCCATTGTTGATTGTCTCTTATAAAAGTTAGCTTATTTTATTTTCTTATTGAACATTGCAAACCCACCCTTCGGGGAATTGAGTTGTTAATTACTTGAATTGCTTATTGGTGAATTCGTTGTGACTCTCCTTATTCTCGGTGGGTTTCGACCCTAACCTTGGTTAGGTTTTATATTTTACAACGACCGCTTTATCCTCCAAAAGAGAGGTGTAACTTTGATGTGATCAAGGGGTCGTGAGTGAGACTATCAGATTTGAAGGAAACACAGAGATTGCTAAAAGATGACCTACACATTATCAGACTGCTCATAAACTAGGATATGATCAGTACGGAGCTCCATGGAATGAGATCAAAAATAAAGTAACAAATGGCTAATTGTGGAAGGACTCTACGAGTCTAACCATAACCCATAAGAGCTTATGCAACCTATAACTAGGCTTCATAGCTTTGGATATAGTAAAGTTAGTTTTCAAGAACTTCAGATGTGTTATCAAATGAGAGGGACTTACGACTTGTTGACTGACTTACAGCCTGTAATTGAGATTTTGTAGGTTTAATCCAATAGCTTTAATGAGGGGTAGTTTTGTCATTTCAATTCTTTCTATTCCTAAACTATGTCATTTTGGGGATAGGAAAGGGACCCTATATCAGCCACGAAGCCATAATTCACTCTTTCATTCTTTAATTTCTACAATTCTAAGGAAAGAAAGGGCTCTACAGAACAAGGCAAGGGAAGAGTTAGGATTTTATATTTTTTTCCTAAAGGCTTCAATTTCCTTTCTCTCTAGTAGGCAAGGGAATAGCTAGGATTTTATATTTCTTCCCTAAAGGCTTCAATTTCATTTCTCTCTAGTTTTCCCAAGGCATGCGAGTTAATTTATGAGTATCCTTTAGCCAATAAAGTTCCCCTTTGAGTATTTTACATTTTCCTTAAGTTCCTCAAGTTAATGTGCATGCTTATGATGATTTTATAACAAATATGTTATTAAATGCTATTCATTACCCTACAACTATTTTTACTAAAAGTATATACACCTATTTGAACTAATGATGATGACTCCTTGTTGGATTTCGATTTTGATTGTGGTTGGCCATTTTTGATATTCCTTAAGCAGAGATATTTCTTTATGACTTAGGTGATTTATGAACTTTCCATGATAAAATCCTAAGCCACCTAGTTTTCAAGTTAAACTTTATGTGATTTATGTGACTATGATTAGGGCATTAATGAAGATATTTAAAGTTAAGTTTGTCAAGGATATAAGTATGATGACAATTTCCCTACAAGATGTTAAGATAGATCCCCAAGATGAAGGGATAATCCTCACTTGATGGTTCCGAAGTTTTGATCTACTTTCATTGTTTGTTACTTATGATTCTAAATAATGTTTAAAGATAATGTGGGATGATTAAGACTCATTCCGTTAGTTGAGGCATGACACCTTATAGCTAAATCTCAATGTCCATAACTATATGCCACCATAGGAGTCTTAGGCTAGGCTAGTAGATCCATATAGACCCAAATGTTATGAAAGATGCAATTGCAAGGTGGCTAAGTTTTTGATATCTACCTTAGCAAGTAGATTTCCTTTTTTCCAATGGAAGGAGTGCATTAGCCTTTTCCTAATGTAAAGAGTTCATTGGATTCCATGTAGTAGCTCACATAGTCTTATTATTGCTTATGGTCTATTCTCACAAGTTTTATGATATCATATTATGTTTTCATTATATGTGTTTTTCGGTTGATTCATATTCATCTTGAATTCCTATTATGTGTGCATGGTTATGCTTACTCGATGTTTCTTTTATCTTAAGTATACTTATATGTTATGTTTAAAAATGACGGTATTACAATTTCATCCATGCATTGCATCTCACAAACACAGTACATCCACACGCAGTAATGCATATTTTTCTCCACCAGCTTATAGCTCATACTAAACAGTTAAGAGTAGCTTTATTATCTTTGGTGAGCCCTTAGTTTGGGACTCTTCCACGTTTTCATTCTATCAGGTCTCTTAGTTTTAATTTGAGACAATGTATTTGTATCTTTTCTAAGCATTTATCTTCTATGTTGCACTATTTTGGATTTCCTTATATTTGATGGAGACCGACTGTTACCGGTCCGATCTGTCGATAATGTAATTGGTATACTTATGGACAAAATGATAGTAGTTATTTCTACTGCATTTAATGTTGCTTCATTATCAAATGGGCCCTTAGCCCTTCCCCTTAGTGTTTCACAAACTATTTTCATTAAGTACCTACGAATGCTTAAGATGCTTGTGATGGCTTTGGTGAGGTGCCTTTAGGTATGTCATTTGCCACGTAATGACAAGGCCCCTAGGTCATGTCATTACAAACTTTGTATTAGAGCACAGGGTTTTTTAAGATGTTCCTCAGATGTCCATGCATATCCCGTAACATAGAGTGTAATTCAAGGTTGTGAATCGCGTTACTATCTTGAGTGTGATGCTATGAGACGGTTTAGGATAATCTTCCCTGCTTTCTTATTCATGTGGTTCCTTACAGTTCAGTAAGGTTTTTTGGTAACTAATGATGGACTTTTTCTTATTTTTTTACCATGTCACCACGAAGATCTCCCCATCAATCAGGCACTCTGTATTAACAAGTCCCTCGACTCAAACAAGATGGTAGAGTGTATCATGCGGAGTTTAGAGCCACAATCACCCTATTGGACCAAGCATTAGCAAATCAGGCCAATCGAGAGATAGTGTTACCTCCTCAAGTGCCTACTTCAGTCACCAGAGTACATGACTTATAGGGATAAACCCGTCGGAGTTCGATAGGTCAAAGATGGATGAGGACTCTATTGAGTTCATCCAAGAGGCCTACTGGGTAGTAGTGATGATGGGTATGCCATTGGATGAGAAGACTGAGTTGGTGGCTTTCTAACTCAAAGGAATCTCCAAGGCTGATGAGAGAGGCAAGGAGTAGGTCCTATTGGTTGGTAGGAATTCAAATGTGCCTTTTTGGACCAATTTTTCCCTGTTGTGCTTAGGGAGGTAAAGGTCCAAGAATCTATCAACTTGAATCAAGTGACAATGAGTAAGAGGGAGTATGCCCTCAAATTCACCAAATTGTCAAAGTATGTTCCAATATGGTCGCGGATCCGAGAGATTGCATGAGCAAGTTCATTTCCGGTGTCAATGAGTTGTTCTCCAAGTAGTGCAAGATGGAAACATTTGTCAAGGAGATGGACATTTACAACTTAATGATGTATGCAAAGCAAATTGAGGAGGAGAATCTTCTGAAAGGGTAAGGGAGTCCAAGAGGGATCGAGCTGAAGATGGGAGTTACTCTCAACAAAAGGACAGTGGTCACAAATTTCAAGGTGACAAAAATCAAAGTCGGCAAAGGTCCGTTAACACTCCTCCTCTCCAAAAGGACAAATGGGCTCATCCTCATAATCAAAATACACAATAAAGAATAATATCTCAATACATAATAGGAGAAAAATAGACTAAGGTCCTCGAAGTGGAGGACTCACCAAATAGATTAAATAGCACCGAACTAGCCACATGGAGGAGGAGGATGATCAACTAAGGCACTGGTTCCTACATGGTGACATCATGTAATCATATGATCAAAATGCACAACAATAGGCAATAGGCATACTATAACTATATGACATGAATGATCAATCCATAAGTAAAACATGATTAAGTAACTCATGCTGATACAGGATATCACATATGTAGAAGAGACCAAGCTAGATTTCCAAATGTACAACCCTTTGGTAGGTTAGTGATGATGTCGCCCCATCACTTAGGTGGATGAGTACTAACCCACATCTAGGTTGGTGATAATGTCCCCCATCACCAAGGTGAAGAAGTACAAACCCTTCCTTAGGTTTATGTGTACAAACACCCATCTAGGTTAGTGATGATGTCGTCCCATCACTAGGTGGAGAAGTACAAACACTTCCCAAGATTGATGAGTACAAAACCCCATCTAGGTTATCTGGGTCTTAGTCCCGCTGGATTGGGCATGGTCTAATGCAACACTTTATATAGAATTTATCATATACGTAAGCTCATTTCACCATCATATAGTCAATTATATCATATCTAATGCTTTGGACCTTCAACTCCTCAAGAAACCACATATGAAAATTTTATCAAACACTTAGAGGGTGTGAAATGGTAATGTAAAACCATGCAATTTAGAGATGATATCATGCAAGAAAATCCATTGTAAAACCATCAATCAACACCTTGCAACACCCTCAAGAAATATACATCAAAACCCCTCATCAAATCTTACAATAGATCAAAGATTTATAGCTCAAAACATAGCAAAACAGTCATAACTTTACATAGCTTTAACATAGTGTGCAGTGAATTTCATAAAATCGAGACCCATTTGTAAATCAACTTTAAATCAGGCAATATGAGTAAAAGGAGGCATGGGTATCTTGGGCAAAAGGAACTTATGAAAGAAACCTACATACCTTAGCTTAGAGATGAACTTGGTGAAAATTAGGAATGGAGACTTGAAGCTTGCAGAAGAACCTTGAAGGAAAACCTTAGTTTAGGATGGGGATTTGGGACTTGAATTTGTGAGTGAAAATATGGATATGTGTTTTTAGTGAGTATTGGGGAATGTATAGGATGATATGAAGGTGAAATAAGGCTAAGTATATGTAAAAACACGTTTGGGAACACTTAGACCCAAGACCCCAAAGCCTTGCACCGAGGTAGAAATCACTGGTAGCGGAATACATAGACCTGCGATGCAGACCTATCACGGAGGCCAAATTAACATATGTCCTCAACAGCTGCGCATCGTGGTGCTATCACAAATCCTCTCTAGAAATTGAAATTTTGGAAATTTAAAATTGTGATTCAATTGCTCTAAATTCGGTTAGACACTTCTCCCCCTAATTTGACCCCCTGAATAAGAATATGAAGTTGGATTTTCAAAATAACAAATGAATTTTGAGATATATGGAATTTAAAATTTTGGGTGTTCCGAGGCACATTTTGGGTTACTTTATGGGGTCGTTTCAATATCTTCCCCTTGGGAACATTTTCCCCCGAATGTAAAAGAGACATGTAAGACAAGAATCATCATAAACAAACTAGCCCCAACAAGAATGCAACATCACATTTAAAACACCATTTTTTAAATCTCAACATAAGTGTAAAATCATCATAAGTTTACCATCTTAAGCATGAATGCATATGAATGTCATAGTGGGGCTGAAATGTAAGGCTTAAAGTCACATATAGAACTTAGGATTAGTACCTTAGGATTGAATAGAGTGGAAAAGATAAGGATACCGCTTTTGCATGTCCGCTTCGGCCTCCCAAGTAGTACTTTCAACTTGTTGATTCTTCGAAAGGACTTTAACGGATGCTAGCTTTTTGTTTCTCAATCTCTTTACTTTCCCATCCAAGATCTAAACCGGAACCTCCTCATAGGTTAAGTTGTCCTCAGCAACACCCACATTATCAAGAGGCATAATGGCATTAGTATCACTAACACAGTTCCTCAACATAGAGACATGGAATACCGGATGAGCCAAATTCATTTCACTAGGCAACTACAACTCATATGCTACCTTGCCAACCCTCTTTACCACCTCATAAGGACCAACATATCTTGGAATCCACTTCTCCATTTTGCCAAATCGGACCACACATTTCATCAGAGAAACCTTCAAATAAACCCAATCACCCACTTAGAATTCTAGGTCTCTTCTTCTCACATCAACATAGGATTTTTTATGACTTTGGGTTGTTCATAATCTTTCCCTAATCATATTAACCTTCTCAAGAGCCTCCATAACCAGATCTGGTCCCAATAAAGCAACCTTTCCAACCTCAAACCAACAACCTAGTGATCTATAATGTCTCCCACATAGAGCCTCAAAAAGATCTATACCAATACTTGACTGACAGTTATTTTTGTATGCGAATTCAATCAAAGGAAGATGGTCATCCGAACTACCCCTAAACTCCAATATACATGCCTTAAGCATATCTTCAAGGGTTTGAATGGTTCTTTTGGCTTGGCCATCCATTTGAGGGTGACAGGCCATACTAAGATGAACTTTTGTACCAACACCCCTTGGAAAAAACCTCCAAAAGTGTGAAGTGAATTGTGAACCACGATCCGATATAATGGACAAAGGAACCCATGCAACCTCAATATCTCATGGATGTACAATCTTGCATACTCTTTAGCCCCATATGGGGTCTTAACTGGGAGAAAGTGAGCCGATTTTTCCATCCTATCAACCACCACCCAAATGGAATCAAAAACTTTTCTATGTCACGACCCTAGCGTAGGAGCTAGATGTGACACGGCGAATGGGGAACCCGAAGGGCACCCCAAACAAGCCTATTAGCGAATCACCATACATCCTTGGTTGCAGAAGTATACAAAGATATATATAACTAAAAGTAATGGCAACGGGACTAAGGGAAAAACTTGCATAAACATTAAAGTCAAAAGTCCAGAGTCAAGCTCACACATAGTACATACCTTGTCTAACATACACCTCTAAAACATAAAAAGAGTGGGACCAAGACAAAGTAACTGGGATCACCTTCATTGACAAAGATAACAAAAGATAGTGTCTCAATGCATAGATAATAGAGAAAAGACATAAACCAAAGTTCCCGAAATAGAGGACTAACCAACAAGCTCGGAATAGCACCGCCGAGCCACGTGGAGGAGGAGGAAGATGATCAACTCAAGCACTAGTTCCTACATAATGATATCGTGTAGGCAAGAGTATGCCTTAGTACATTTGAATGTACTAAGTATGTGGGATGCAATGCAGTAAGAGATAGGCATCACAATCAAAAATGCAAAATGACAGACAATAAGCATATTATAGCAAGATGGCATGTATTATCAATGCATAAGTATATCATGCTTAAGTATATTATGCTCGTATAGAATATCATATGTGAATAATGAGACTAAGCAAGCAATCCAAGGTACAAACCCCTCGGTGGTTAATGATGGTCGGACCCTACCATCTATGGTGACAAAGTATAAACCCCTCACATGGTTGATGGTGGTTGCACCCCACCATCCATGGTGATGAGGTATAAACCCAGTGCTTGTTTGATGATAGTCACACCCCAAACATCCATAGTGACAAAGTATAAACCCCTCGCATGGTTACCCAGGCTCTTTTCTGCCCGGATCGGGCATGGTCTATCCAACACTTTATGTACGATACACCATAGGCTCTAATGCAATATCTCATATAGGAATAAACATATACATAAGTTCGTTTCATCATCATAACCTAATTCATATCATATCTCATGCTTTGGACCCTCAATTCCTCAAGAAACCATAACCGGACATTTTATCAAACACCTTGAGAGTGTGTAATGGGGGTAAAAGAGCATGCAATTTAGAGATGAAATCATGCAATAAAATTAGTAGTAAGACCTTTAATCAACACCTTGTAACACCTCTAAGATATTCATATCAAAAACCCTCATCAAATCCAACATTAGATCAAAGATCTGAAGCACAAAATATGCTAAAACAACCATACTTTCATGAACTAAAATTGTTGTGCAGTAAATTTCTTAATATACAAGACCCACATGTAAAATCAACTTTAAATCATGAAATATTATGTAAAAAGAGGTTTAGGCATCATGGTAAAAGGACCTAATGGTTCAACACCACATATCTTAGCTTTAGAGAAGTTCTTGATGAAGGTTGAAAATGGGGACTTGAAGCTTGAAGAAAATCTTTAAATCCGGATAAGGGTTTTAGGTCTTGAGTTTGGGAGTTAAAATATGACTAAGTGTTTGAATTAGTGTTGGGGAAATGTTTTGGGGAATATGAGAGTGAAAATTGACTAAGTATAGATAAAAATACATTTGGAAAATTTGGGCCCAACACTTAGAATATTTTGGACCACAGTTAAACTCTGTCAGGTGACCAAAAACACATGTCTGCATCGTGGAGAGGATGTAGAGATGATTTTACACTATGGCGCACCCCAGGCGCATCGCGGAGGCATCGCGGAAAGCCCTCTGGAATTCATCTTGTGAACATTTATAATTGCTATTCTTTCACTCATAAATCGATGTTAGACCCTTTTTCACCTAATTTGGACCCCCTGATCACAAATATGAAGTCGAATTTTTTAAATAATGAACGAATTTTTTGATATAAATAAATCAAAATTTTTGGCAGTCCGAGGCACGTTTTTGGGCACTTTTTGGTGTCGTTTCAATATCTCCCCTTGGGAACATTCTCCCCCGATTGTAAAAGAGACGTACAAGACAAGAGTGATTATGAAAAAATCAGCCCCAATGAGAATGCAATATAACATGTAAAACACCATTTTCAAAATCTCAACATAAGTGTAAAATCATCATAAATTTACCATCTTAAGCATGAATGCATATGTAGAACTTAGAAGTAGTACCTTAGAATTAAGTGGAGCGGAAAAGATAAGGATACCACTTCTGCATGTCCGCTTCATCCTCCCAAGTAGTACTTTCAATTTGTTGGTTCTTCCAAAGGACCTTAACGGATGCTACCTCTTTGTTTCTCAATCTCTTTAATTGCCTATCCAAGATCTGAACCGAAACCTCCTCATAGGCTAAGTTTTCCTTAACAACACCCACAACACCTAGAGGCACAATGGCGTTAGGATCACCAACAAATTTCCTCAACATAAAGACATGGAATACCAGATCAACTCATATTCTACCTTGCCAACCCTCTTTATCACCTTATAATGAACAACATACCTTGGAATCAACTTCCCGTTCTTGCCAAACCAGACCACACCTTTCATCGGAGAAACCTTCAAATAAACCCAATTACCCACTAGGAATTCTAGGTCTCTTGTGCTCACACTGGCATGGGATTCTTGATGACTTTGGGTTGTCCTCAATCTTTCCCTAATCATATTAATCTTCTCAAGATCATCCATAACCAGATCCAGTCCCAACAAAGCCACCTCTCCAACTTCAGACCAACCCACCGATGATCTACAACATCTCTCGTAAAAAGCCTCTAAAGGAGCCATACCGATGATAGAGTGATAGCTATTGTTGTAAGAAAACTCGATCGATGGAAGATGGTCATCCAAAATGCCTTTAAGCTCCAAGATACAAGCCCTAAGCATATCTTCAAGTGTTTGAATTGTCCTTTCAGCTTGGCCATCCATTTTGAGGGTGGAATACCGTACTTAGGTAAACTTTGGTACCAAGACCACTTTGAAAAGATCTCGAAAAGTGTGAAGTAAATTGTGCACTACGATCCAATAAATGGATAAGGGAACCCCATTCATCCTCACTAACTCATGGATGTACAACCTTGCATACTGACCAGCCCATATATAGTCTTGACCGGTAAAACGTGAGCCGATTTTGTCATTCTATTAACCACCACCCAAATAGAATCAAAATCTTTCCTAGTCTTGGGCAACCCAACGACAAAGTCCATGTTAATTACCTCCCACCTCCAAGTAGTAAGCTCTATGTCTTGGGTTAGACCACCCCGCCTTTGATGTTCGGCTTTGACTTGTTGACAACTATGGCCATCAGAAATAAATTTGGCAATATCTGTCTTTATGCCTCCCCACCAATACACCTCCCTCAAGTCTCTATACATTTTGGTGGAGCCGGGGTGGTTAGAATAAGAGGAATTATGGGCTTCATCAAGAATTCTCTCCCTCAAACCATCAACACATAGCACACACAATCTACTTTGGTGTCTAAGGGCCCTATCTCCCCCTTAGGAGAAAACCTCTATCTTTCCCTCTTTCACCAAGGCCTTCAACTCAAGCAAGGAGGAGTCTAGATCTTATTTAACTATCACCTCATCAATCAAAGAAGATTTAGAGCCATCAAAAAAAATAACACCATCACCCACATCTTACAACCTCACCCCCAATTTAGCCAATCTAAGCACCTCCCTAGCCATATCCCTATCACTATCATCCACATGAGCTAGGCTACACATAGACACCCGACTCAAAGCATCCTCCACAACATTAGACTTACCCAGATGATAGTGCACACTCATGTTATAGTCTTTAAGGAGTTCTAGCCACCTTCTTTGTCTCAAGTTAACATCTTTTTGAGTCAAGACATATTGAAGGCTCTTAAGATCGGTGAAGATATCAACATGCACACCATAAAAATAGTGTCATCAAATCTTTAATGCACACATAACAGTGGCTAATTCAAGATCATGGGTAGGTAGTTCTTTTCATGCACCTTGAGTTTCCTAGAAGCATAGGCTATGACCTTACCGTTTTTCATTAATATACAACCCAAACCAACTTTAGATGCATCACAATACACAAGAACACCCTCAAGCCCATCCATAGAGACAATAAGAGCGGACACAAGTCTATCTTTCAATGTTTGGAAGCTTTTCTCATATTCATCGGTCCACACAAACTTCATCTTCTTTTGAGTCAATTTTGTCATAGGAGAAGTAATGGAGGTGAACCCATTCACAAACCTTCTATAGTAACCAGCAAGTCCCAAGAAATTTCTAATATCTAACGGGGTCAATGGTCTAGACCAATTCCTAATCACATCGGTTTTCTTAGGATCCACTTGTATGCCATCCCCCGATACCACATGCCCCAGAAACGCAACCTCCTTCAACCAAAATTCACAGTTATCATATTTAGCATACAATCTCTCCTCCCTTAACCTTTACAACACAACCCTCAAATGACCCAATGCTCTTCTGTACTATGTGAATAAATCAAAATATCATCAATGAAGACCATAATAAAGGAATCAAGGTGGGGCTTAATGATTCTATTCATTAGGTCCATGAATATGGATGGTGCATTAGTCAACCAAAAGGACATCACCACAAATTCATAATGTCCATATCTAGTCCGAAGGTTGTCTGGGAATATCACACTCCCTCACCCTCACTTGATGGTACTCGGACCGAAGATCAATCTTAGAGAAAAAACTAGCCCCTTGCAATTGGTCAAACAAGTCATCAATTCTTGGAAGAGGATATCTATTCTTTACAATGACCCTATTGAGTTGCCGATAGTCAATACACATTCTAAGTGACCCATCTTTCTTCTTTACAAACAGCACCGATGCACCCCAAGAGGATTGGCTAGGTCTAACAAATCCATTCTCCAACAAATCCTTCAATTGCTTCTTTAACTCCTTCAACTCTGTCGGGGCCATATAGTAAGGGGAAATAGAGATAGATTGGTTGTCACAGAAGGAGATCTATACCGAAATCTTTCTCCCTTTCGGGAGGGACACCGGGAAGGTCATCCGGGAAGACATCAAGAAACTCATTCACAACTGAAACTGACTCAATGGAAGGGACTTTGGGCTCCACATCTTTTGACTCTCACAAGATGATAGAAACACCCTTTCAAAATCAACCTATGGGCTTTAATGCATGAGATGAACCTACCCTTTACTACCATATCATAACTTTCCCACTCAAGGACGGGTTCATTTGGAAATTGAAACTTGACCCAACGAGTTCTACAATCAAGAGAAACATTGTATGCATAAAACTAATCCATCCCAAGAATAACATTAAAATCATCTATAGATAATTCAACAAGATCACAAGGTAGGATTTTATGCAATATGCAAACCGGACAATTCCTATATACCCTACTACCAAAAATGGACGCACCAATAGGAGTAGACTCTTCATATGACTCATGCAACAACTTCGGCTAAACATGGAACCTTTTAGCAACCAAGGGGATAATAAAGGAAAGAGTAGCACCCGATCAATCAAAGCATATACATCAAGATCAAAAATTTTTAACATACCGGTAATAACATCGGGGACCTCACGAACCCCTTGCCTCCCGTGTAGAGTATAAAAGCGATTTTGCCTTGGGACACCACCTTGAGGACCACCTCTACCCAATGGAACCGTATTTACATCCCGAACCTTGCCATGGTTTCTTGGACAATCTACTTTCTTGTGTCCAAGCTCCCCACATTCCAAGCATGCATTGGAACCCTTCAAGCCTGGGCCCTTATGACTCCATCTATATCCCGGACACATATCATTAGGAGCCACACCATCAATACCTTGAGTCCTAGGGAAGTCATTGGGAAACCCCCTATTAGTAGCATAAGGAGGCCTTTGGCCTTGAGGAAATCTAACACCCTTAGAAAACTTTCTTTCAAATCGGGCGCTCTTGGACTTATGGACCCTTCTCTTTATGAACTTCTCCTCTTCCATTTCCTCATCATATGTCATCAACCGAGATAAGTCTATGTTAATAATAAGCATTGTAGAATAGCACTCTTTACTTACCAAATCGGAGATCCCCATAACAAACTTGTTCATCTTTGACCTAGAATCGGCCACCAAGTTAGGAGCATACTTTGAGAGTAGATTAAATTTAAGGGCATACTACCTCACTCTCATACCACCTTGCTTCAACTTCATAAACTCAACTAACTTTTCTTCGCTTAGCTTGAGAGGGAAGAAATGATTAAGGAAGGCCAACTTGAACTCCTCCCAAAGCACTACATAGTCATTACCTTTCCCACCTTTCCATTGATCAAACCAAATTTGGGCCACCCTCTTGAGTGGGTATGCCGCCAACTCTGCTATGTTATTTGGCCCCATACCCATAATAGACAAGATTTTGTAGATTTCATCAATAAACTCTTGTAGATCTTCACCCACTTTTGACCCATGGAAAATCAAAGGATTCATCCTCATAAAATCCCTTACCCTAGCTCCTAAGATAGTAGCATGAGGGGCTTGGGCCCCTTATTGGACTTGATTGGCTACCATGTGGGAAAGCATAGTAAGGGCATCCCGGAGCTCACCATTGGTAGGTTGCTCCTCGGGAGTTTGGGTCCATCTACCTCTTGTATTCGGCATGATCTAGCATAGCAAAGAACAATTGTTAAGAGGGCATACTTATCATAACTCGGTAGCATGACTTAGGACATGAAGAAGGGAAACATTTCTTAAAACGTCTCATACCCTCCTATTCATAGTCATGGCGCGCTTCACAATCATTAGTAGGACTCTAATCGATGCGGTGTGCTGGAATCCAATGATTTATCAACCTAGTACGTTGATACCAAGTTTGTCATGACCCAAGCCTAGGGCCTAGACGTGATACGGTGAATGGGGAACCCAAAGGGGGCCCCAAATAAGCCTCTTAGCATATCATCACACATCCTTGGTTGAGGAAGCATACAAAGACATATACAAAACTAAGGGAACAACTTTCATAAACATTGAAGTTAAAAGTCAAGAGTCAAGCACATACATAGTACACATCTTGTCCAACATACACCTCTAAAACATAAAAAGAGCATCGGCCGAGAAAAAGTAATCGGGCTCACCCTCATAGTCAAATATAATACAAGATAGTGTCTCAATGCATAGATAATAGAGAAAACACATAAACCAAAGTCTCTGAAATAGAGGACTCACCAATAAGCTCAAAATAGCACTGCCTAGCCACGTGGAGGAAGAGGAGGATAATCAACTCGGGCATCGGTTCCTACATGGTGATATCATGTAGTCAAGAGTATGCATTACTACATTTGAATGTACTAAGTATGTGGGATGCAATGCAGCAAGAGATAGGCATCATATTCTAAAATACAAAATGATAGACAATAAGCATACTATAGCAAGACGGCTTGTATGATCAACGCATAAGTAAGTCATGATTAAGTATATCATGCACATATAGAATATCATATGTGAAGAATGAGACCAATCAAGCTATCCAACGTACAAACCCCTTGGTTATTGATGGTGGTCGCACCCCACCATCCATGGTGATGAAGTATAAACCCCTCACATGGTTAATGGTTGTCGCACCCCCATCCATAGTAATGAGGTATATACCCCTCCCATAGTTAATGATGGCCACACCCCCAAACATCCTTGGTGACGAGACATAAACCCCATGCATGGTTACCTGGGATCTTTTACACCAGATCAGGCATGGTCTATGCAACACTTTATATAGGATTCACTATAGGCTCTAATGTAATATCTCATTTAGGAATAAACATTTACATAAGTTCATTTCATCATCATAATATCATTCATAACATACCTCATGTTTTGGACCTTCAAGTCCTCAAGAAACCATAACCTGACATTTTATCAAACACCTTGGGGCGTGTAATGGGGGTAAAAGAGAATACAATTTAGAGAAGAAATAATGCAAGAAAATTAGTGGTAAAACTTTAATCAACACCTTGCAACACCCCGAAGATATTCATATCAAAACCTACATCAAATCTAACATTAGATCCATGATTTGAAGCTCAAAACATGCTAAAACAACCATACTATCATGAACTAAAATCATTGTGCAGTAAATTTCTTAATATACAAGACCCAAATGTAAAATCAATTTTAAATCATGCAATATTAAGTAAAAGGGGGTTTAGGCACCGTGGGTGAAAGGACTACTTGGGTTCAACACCACATACCTTAGCTTTGGAGAAGTTCTTGCTGAAGGTTGATAGTGGAGACCTAAAACTTGAAGAGAATCCTTAAATCCGGATGAGGGTTTTGGGTCTTAAGTTTGGGAGTGAAAATATGATTAAATGTTTGAGGAGTATTGGGGAAATGTTTTGTGGAATATGAGAGTGAAAATTGACTTAGTATGGAGAAAAATATGTTTAGGAAGATTAGGCCCAACACTTAGAATATTTTGGACCACAGTTAAAAACTGCTAGGTGCCCAAAAACACAACTCCACATTCCGAAGAGGACGCAGAGATAATATTACACTATAGCGCGCCCCAGGCGCGTCGTGGAGGCATCACGGAAAGCCCTTTCGAATTCGTCCCTTAAAAATTTATAATTGCTATTATTTCACTCTTAAATAAAAGTTAGACCCATTTTCACCTAATTTGGACCCCCTGATCACAAATATGAAGTTGGATTTTGGAAATAAAGAATGGATTTTTAGATATAAATAAATGAAAATTTTGGGCATTCCGGGCATGTTTTTGGGCACTTTTTGGGGTCTTTTCATTCTAGTCTTGGGCAACCCAATCAAAAAGTCCATATTAATCAGCTCCCACTTCCAAGTGGGAATCTCTATGTCTTGTGTTAGGCCACCTGACCTTTGATGTTCGGCTTTGACTTGTTGACAACTATGGAGACCAGAAACGAATTTGGAAATGTCCCTCTTCATGCCTCCCCACCAATACATATCACTCAAGTTTCTATATGTTTTGATGGAACAGGGATGAATAGATTGAGAAGAATTATGGGCCTCATCAAGAATTTTCTCCCTCAAACCATCAACACAAAGCACATACAACCTACCTTGGTACCTAAGGACACCATCGCCTCCTCGGGAGAAAACCTCTACTTTGCCCTCTTTTACCAGGGCTTTCAATTCAAGAAAGGAGGAATCAAGATCATGTTTTGCTATCACCTTATCAACCAAGGATGATTAGAAC
Source organism: Solanum clarkiae (assembly GCA_011800125.2). NCBI lineage: Eukaryota > Viridiplantae > Streptophyta > Magnoliopsida > Solanales > Solanaceae > Solanum > Solanum clarkiae. Next base: position 73,475 of record JAABOM020022928.1, read on the forward strand.
CATCAACAACAACAACACCATTATCCACTTCTTCCAACCTAACACCAGTCTAGCCAATCTATGCACCTCTCTAGCCATTTCTTTATCACTACCATCAACATGAGCAAGGCTACCCATAGACACTCGACTCAAAGAATCTGCCATAATATTAGCCTTACCTAGATGATAATGCACAATCATGTTATAATCTTTGAGAAGTTTTAGCCACCATCTTTGTATCAAGTTGAGATCTTTTTGAGTTAAGACATATTGGAGGCTCTTATGATCGGTGAAGACATCAACATGCACCCCATACAAATCTTTGATGCAAACACTATGGGGCGCAGAGCGGTGTATTATTTTCCTTGGTTTCTCTGTTTCAGCCAAGGGCATTAGGGTCATATCCCCATTCCTACTAAAGCATGAAATAACCCATACTTAGCCATTTTTCAACTCTAGAACACACAAACCCTCTCTCAAACCCCTCTAAGACTCTATCAATTCTCTCATTCAAATCTAGGGATCTCAAACTCAATTTTGGAACTCAAGGACTTATTTTAAGCTCTAAGTCAACTTCAAGTTCACCTCAAAGAATTCAAGGTTTAAGGTATGTTAGTTTCATCCATTGGGTTCTTTCACCCATGGAGCCCAACCTTCCCTTTTCATGAAAATAGCATGTTTCCAAGTTATATTACCTATCGGTATCTTTTATAATGAAATATAAACATAAATCATGTTGGGGTTTTACCAAGTATTGATTTATTATGAATGAATGTCTATTTCAAGTTTACTCTATGAACTGATGATGTCTATTGAGACTATGCATGTTTTGATCCATGAAACTATGAACTATCATGAGATTTTGTAATGGATTTCAAGGTACCTTAAATGAGGGTTTTACTATATGTTGGTTGTTTGATTTGCGTCAAGCTTACCTCATCTTATTTCACCATTGAATCGCATGATTTTTAGCAAGTATCATGAACCCACCATGTGTTTGATAAAATGACATGATAAGAATTCTCAAGTTATTGATGATATATTACATGATTTACAAGTCAAGTGACTCCGTGATGATTGAGGGCTTTCAAGCATATGTTGAATTCATGAAAAGTATTTATTATTTTGCAAGTATCAAGTTAAGCCCTATATCAACAATTTTACCACTTGTGAGCCATTCATGTTAAAGCAAGGGTTCATGTATGATTATTATCTACTCTCATGTTCTAGTTAGGTCACTACTAGAGCCCAAGTATGTTTATGAGCTACTCAAGTCATATTCTTACAAGCTACTTATGTTATGATAAGTATTTATTTTAAGTATTCCATGGGATTTGACTTAGCACCGATTGAGGCTTAAAATGGGGGATCGACTCAAGGGGTCCTTATATAAAGTCTTTAGTCTCTAAAATATGTGCCACCATAGGATTATGATTATTACCCTTGCTATACTAGTGGATCCATCAAGTTCATGTTATCATATTTGGTTTGCCTTGGCGAGTAGACCACACTTCGCAGGGGGTTGTTATGCCCGGTCACATGAACCGAGAGGGTGTTAGGCCTCGGATTTAAAGTTGTAGCTGCTTGATCTATGTTGGTTGAGGTCACTTTCCATATATGTATGATATATATTATTCAAGAATAATTTTCAAGCATATTTTATTTTGAGCATTGATCATGCATGTCATATTAAGATTATATATACATTGTTTATGATTATGCGTTTTGACTATATTGGCTTATATCTTGTCGCATTGTATCCCGCACACTTAGTACATTCAGACAAACTAATGCATACTCTATGCCCACATGATATTACCATGTAGGGACCGGAGCTCCTTTTGATCATCTTCCACGTGGATAGTTCAGTACTTCAGAGATAAGCATTGGTAAGTCCTCAAATCTGAGGACATTATCTACATTACTCGTGCTATTTTGCGACTTCATTTTGTTGAACACTTGTTATTATAAGGGTGAGCCTAGAAAGTGTCTTGGCCTCCGTTCTGTTCCAAGTTAGAAGTTTTATTGGATATTCTGATGTACTTATGCTATTAGATTAACTCTTTTATTCTTTTGTGTTTATCAAAGACTTACCTTAGCCAGCTTCCTTTTTATTATATCTCTTGTTGTTGTTTATTTTTCTTCTACAACCAAGGATGTATGATTCATACGCTAAGAGGCTTGTTTGGGGTCCCTTCAAGTTCCCCCATTGGTCGTGTAATGTCTAGGCCCTAGGCTTGGGTCATGACAAGCTTGTTATCAGAGCACTAGTATGTTTATGGTCCTCAGGAATCCAACACACCACATTGATTAGAGTCTTATTCATGATTGTGAAGTGCGCACAACTATGAATGGAAGGCTATGATGCATTTTAGGAAATGTTTCACTTCTTCATGGTATATATCTTGCTTTAGGTGTAACTATAAGGATTTCCCCCAAAAACTGCTCTTGTTTCCTTCTAGTCCATGCCAATTCCTACGGGAAGCCTAAGGAGAGCCCGTACTCCCGAGGAGCAACACACCTCTCCCGCTCCTCAAGCACCTCAAGATGGAGGGGTGTATCGAGAAGAGTTCTAAGATGCTATCACAATGTTGGCCCATGCTATGACCAGCTAAATGAACCAAGGGGTCCAAGCACCTCATGCTCCCACTTCAGCCTCTAGGATGAGGGATTTTACATGAGTTAATCCACTAAACTTCCATGGATCCAAGCCGAAAGAGGATCCCCAAGAGTTCATCGATGAGGTTTATAAAGTAGTATCTATAATATGGGTCAATTTAGAGGAGAAAGCGGAGTTGGCGGTCTACCAACTCAAAGGTGTGGCCCAAATTTGGTTCACCCAATGGAAATTGGAGGAGGAGAGATGATGATCCTATTCCTTGGGAGGAGTTTAAAGCCGCATTCCATACCAAGTTCTTTCCTATCGAGTTAAGAGAGGCTAAGATGATGGATTTTATGAACCTTAAGGAAGGTTCCATTATGTGAGGGAGTATTCTCTCAAGTTCTATCACGACTCAATCCTAGGGCCTAGATGTGACATGGTGCAAGGGAAACCAGAAGGGATACCAAGCAAGCCTCTTAGAGAATTATTACACATCCTTGGTCGCGGAAGCAATAGATCAAGACTCAAGAGATAAAAATGGGGAAACTAGGACTAAAGGAAAACACTTCTATATCATCATAATCAAGATACAAGATTCAAGAGCATATCATAGATACATGACATGTCTAACAAACACCTCTAATGCTTAGATAAGAGCGGAGGCCAAGACAAAGTAACTGGGCTCACCCTCAATAAAAATAGACAATAAAGAAGAATGTCTCAATACATAATGGGAGAAAAATAGACTAAGGTCACCGAAGTGGAGGACTTACCAACTAGCTTGAATAGAACTGAACTAGCCAGGTGGAGGAGGATGATGATTAACTGAGGCACCAGTCCCTACATGGTGACATCATGTAGGCATAGAGTATGCGTTAGTACATCTAAATGTACTAAGTATGTAGGATATAATGCAAACTAGGATTAAGCATCATGATCAAAACGCATAACAATAGGCAATAGGCATACTATAACAATATGACATGAATGATAAATGCATAAGTGAAACATGCTTACGTAACTCATGCTCATATAGGATATCAAATGTGAACAAGTGACCAAGAAAGATTTCCAAATGTACAACCCTTTGGTAGGTTAGTGATGATGCCACCCCATCACCAAGGTGGAGAAGTACAAACCCTTCCCTCAGTTGTTGAGTACAAACCACCATCTAAGTTAGTGATGATGTCATCCCATCACTAGGTGGAGAAGTACAAACACTTCCCTAGATTGATGAGTACAAATCCCCATCTAGGTTATCCGGGTTCTTAGTCCCCCCGAGTTGGGCATGGTCTAATGCAACAGTTTATATAGAATTTATCATATATATATAAGCTCATTTCATCATCATATAGTCAATCATATCATATCTAATGCTTTGGACCTTCAACTCCTCAAGAAACCACATCCGGACATTTTATCAAATACTTATAGGGGTGTGATATGGTGGTATAAAACCATGCAATTTAGAATGAAAGCATGCAAGAAAATCCATTGTAAAACCATCAATCAACATCTTACAACACCCTCAAGCAATATACATCAAAACCACTTATTCAATCTTACAATAGATCCAAGATTTATAGCTCAAAACATAGCAAAACAGTCACAACTTTACATAGCCTTAACATATGTGTAGTGAATTTCATAATAATCAAGACCCATTTGTAAATCAACTGTAAATTATGTAATTTGAGCAAATGTAGGATTATGTATCAAGTGTGAAAGGAACCCATAAAACAAACACATATACCTTAGCTTAGAGATGATCTTGGTGAATATTAGAGATGGAGACTTGAAGCTTGAAGAAGAATCTTGAAGGAAAACCTTAGTTTAAGATGGGTGTTTAGGACTTGAATTAGGGAGTGAAAATATGGCTAAGCGTTTTGAGTGAGTATTGGGGAATGTTTAGGATGATATGAGGGTGAAATAAGGCTAAATATAGGTAAAAATATATCTGGTAACACTTAGACCCTAGACCCAAAACCCTTGGACCAAGGTAGAAATCATTGGAAGCGAAATACACAAGTCTGCAACGTAGACCTGTCGTGGAGGGCAAATTAACACATGTCCACGACAGCTGTGTATTGTGGTCCTGTCACGAATCGTCTCTAGAAATTAAAATTTTGGAAATTTGAAATTATGATTCGATTACTCTAAAATTTGGGTTAGACTGTTCTCCCCCCAATTTTGACCCCCTGAATAAGAATATGAAGTCGGCTTTTCGAAATAACAAATAGATTTTGAGATATGTGGAATTTAAAATTCGGGGCAATCTGAGGCACATTTTTGGGCACTTTATGGGGTCATTTCAATATCTACCCCTTGGGAACATTCATCCCCGAATATAAAAGAGACGTACAAGACAAGAATGATGATAAACAAACTAGCCCCAACAAGAATGCTACGTCACATTTAGAACACCATTTTCAAAATCTCAACACAAGTGAAAAATCATCATAAATTGCCAACTTAAACATGAATGCATATGAATGACATAGGGGCTGAAATATAAGATTTGAAATAACATAGGGGTTAGAATTAGTAACTTAGGCTTGAGCGGAGTGGAAAAGATAAGGATACCACTTTTGTATGTCTGCTTCGGCCTCCCCAGTATCACTTTCGATTTGTTGGTTCCTACAAAGGAACTTAACAGATGCCACCTTCTTGTTCCTCAATCTCTTTACTTGCCTATCCAAAATCTAAATCGGAACCTCCTCATAAGTCAAGTTATCCTCAAAAACACCCACAATATCAAGAGGCAGAATAGCATTAGGATCACCAACACATTTTCTAAACATAGAGACATGGAACATAGGATGAACGAAATTCATTTCACTAGGCAACTTTATCTCATAAGATACCTTGCCAACCCTCTTTATCACCACATAAGGACCAAGATTCCTTGGACTCAACTTCCCCTTTTTACAAAGACGGACCAATCCTTTCATTGGAGGAACCTTCAAATAGACCCAATCACCCACTTTGAATTCTAGGTCTCTTAATCTCACATTAGCTTAGGATTTTGGACGACTTAAGGTTGTACATAACCTTTCCCAAAACCTTTTCTAGTCTTGGGGAACCCAATAACAAAATCCATATTAATCACCTCCCACTTCCAAGTGTTAATCTCTATATATTGGGTTAGGCCACCCGACCTTTGATGTTCGGCCTTGATGTTGACAATTATGGCAACCGAAAATGAATTTGGCAATGTCCCTCTTCATGCCTCCCCACCAATACACATCCCTCAAGTCCCTATATATTTTGGTGGAACTGGGATGAATAGATTAAGAAGAATTATGGGCCTCATCAAGAATTTTCCCCCACAAACCATCAACACAAGGCACACACAACCTACCTTGGTACCTAAGGGCACCATCTCCCCCTAAGGAGAAAACCTCTACTTTGCCCTCTTTCACCAAGGCCTTCAATTCAAGTAAGGAGGAGTCAAGATCTAGTTTTGCTATCACCTCATCAACCAATGATGATTTGGAACCATCAACAACAGCAACACCATTATCCAACTATTCCAACCTAACACCTAATCTAGCCAATCTATGCATCTCCTTAGCCATTTCTCTATCACCACCATCAACATAAGCTAGGCTACCCATGAAAACCCAACTAAAAGCATGCGCCACCATATTTGCCTTGCCCAGATGATAATGCACACTCATGTCATAATGTTTGAGAATTTGTGGACACCTTCTTTGTGTCATATTGGAGGCTCTTATGATCCGTGAAGACATCAACATACACCATATACAAGTAATGATGCCAAATCTTTGAAGCGAACACCACGGCGGCCAATTTAAGATCATGGGTAGGGTAGTTCATTTCATGCACTTTGAGTTGCCTAGAGTCGTAGGCTATGACCATAATACTTTTCATTAGCACACAACGCAACCCAACTGTAGATGCATCATAATACAAAACAAAATCCTCAAGCCCATCCAGTAGTAACAATATAGTTGCGAACACAAGCCTATCCTTCAATGTTTGGATGCTTCTCTCAAATTCAATGGTCCACATAAACTTAACCTTCGTTTAAGTCAACTTTGTCATAGGGGAGGCTATGGAGGAGAATCCATTCACAAATCTTCTATAGTAACCCGGAAGGCTTAACATGCTCCTAATATCCGACGGGGTCAATGGTCTAGGCCAATTCCTAATCACATCAGTTTTCTTAGGATACACTTTTGTACCATCCTGCGACACTACATGACTGAAGAATGAAACCTCCTTCAACTAAAATTCATACTTGTCATATTTAGCATACAATTTCTCCTCCCTCAACCTTTGCAACACAACTCTCAAATGACCCATATGCTCCTCCCTACTATGTGAGTAGATCTAAATATCATCAATGAAGACCACAACAAAGGAATCAAGGTAGGATTTGAAGACCGTATTCATTAGATCCGTGAAAAAGACCGGTCCATTAGTCAACCCAAATGACATCACAACAAACTCATAATGCCCATATCTAGTCCAGAAAGTCATCTTGGGAATATCACACTCCCTCACCCTCACTCTCACTAGAAGATACCCGGACCGAAGATCAATCTTAGAGAAAAAGCTAGTCCCTTGCAATTGGTCAAGCAAGTCATCAATTCTTGGAAGAGGCCAAATTAACACATGTCTGTGACAACTGCGTGTCGCGATTCTATCGTAAATCGTCTCTAGAAACTGAAATTTTGGAAATTTGGAATGGTGATTTGATTGATCTAAAAGTAGGGTTAGACCCTTCTCCCCCTAATTTTGACCCCCTGAACAAGAATATGAATTCTGGTTTTTGAAATAACAAATTGATTTTGGGATATATGGAATTAAAATTTCCAGGTATTTCGAGACACATTTTTGGGCACTTTTTGGGGTTGTTTCAAGTTCAACAAGCTTTCCAAGTATGCTCCACCTATGGTGTCCGGCCCTAGATATAGAATGAACATATTTCTATCAGGATGTCCTACTTAGTCAATGAGAAGCGTTGTACCACCATGCTAGTGAGTTATATGGATTTGTCTCGGCTAATGACTTATGCCGAGCAACTAGAGGGGGAAAATCTTAGAATAAGTAGTAGTGGTGAGTCTAAGGGGGCTCATTTTGAATGTGGTTTTCAAGGTTCCAAAGGTGGTTGGTTTCCCCAATGCCACAAGTTCCAAGGCCAAGGGTCTTGAAATGCTCCGAATAAGAGATTTACTCATGATAATCCAAGATTCAAGATGGAAATTGTGGGATGACTCATCCTATGTGCCCAAAATGTGGTAGAAACCATAGTGGCCCATGCTTGACAAATTCCAATGCTTGTTTTGGTTGTAGTGAAATGGGTCACAAGGTTATTGATTGTCCTCATGCTCAAAACAAAAGTAGAATGGTCGTCCTCAAGGCCAAGGTGCTAATGCGAGTCAAAGGGCAAAGGGAGGCCAATAAGGGGGTGCTCTAAGGCAAAATAGATTCTATGTTCTTCAAGGAAGGCAAGAGGTGAAAGTGGTTCCTGATGTCATCACCGCTATGTTAAGGGTTTTCTATTTGATGTGTATGCATTGATAGATATGGGTGCCACTCTCTCTTTCATTACTCCTTTTGTTGCCAAAAGGCTTCATGTGTGTGCCAAATTGTTATGTGAACGTATGAAGTATCTACCCTCGTTGGTGATTCCATTATTGCTAAAAAAGGTCTATAGAAATATATCTCGTGTTCATATTGCATAAAGTCTTGCCTTGCGATTTTGTTGAATTAGATATAGTAGATTTTGATATCATTCTTAGGATGGAGGCTACATGCATATTATGCTCCCATTGCTTGTAGAACCTGTAAGGTTAAATTCCAATTCCCTAATGAGCTCGTCCTTAATTAGGAAAGTCATGATGTTGTGGTCAAGGGTAGATTCATTTCTTGTCTCAAAGCCCAAAAGTTGATTTCTAAGGATTATTTTTATCATCTTGTGAGGGTTAGGGATGTTGTGTCCAAAGTCCTTTCTATTGAGTCAGTTCCGGTGGTTAATGAGTTTTATGATGTCTTTACTGATGAGCTTCCCAGTGTTCCTCCCAAAAGGAAAATAGACTCTGGTATAAACCTCCTTCTCGATACTCAACTTATTTCCATTCCCCCTTACCATATGGCTACGGCAGAATTTAAGGAAGTTGAAAGATCAATTGAGGGATTTGTTGGAGAAGGGTTCCATAAGGCTTGGTATGCACTAGCGCTATTTGTGAAGCAAAAGAAATGGTTCTCTTAGAATGTGCATGGATTACCAACAACTTAATAGGGTTACCATAAAAAACAAGTATCCACTACCAAGGATTGATGACCTTTTTGATCAACTACAAGGGGCTAGTCACTTTTCTAAGATTGATCTTTGGTCCGAGTACCACCAAGTGAAGGTGAGGGAGTGTGATATTCCCAAGATGGCTTTTCAGACTAGGATGGGCACTTTGAGTTTGTGGTTATGTCCTTTAGGTTGACTAATGCACCATTTATATTTACGGATCTCTTGACATGACATGTTTGCGGTGGTCTTTGTTTATGATATATTGATTGATTCCTGAAGTGAGAAAGAGTATGTGAATCACTTGAGGGTGCTGTTGCAAATCTTGAGAGAGAAGAGGTTGTTTTCTAAATATGAAAAATGTGAATTTGGTTGAAAGAGGTTGCTTTCCTAGGCCATGTAACGTCAGTTGAGGGCGTTAAGGTGGATCCTAAGAAGATGGAGGTGCTAATAAATTGGCCTAGACACTTGGCTCCGTCTGATATTAGGAGTTTCTTAAGTTTGGCGGGTTACTACCGGAGGTTTATGAATGGTTTTTCTTCTGTTGCTTCTCCTATGACAAAGTTGACCCAAAAGAAGGCAAAATTCATGTTGGCTGATGAATGTGATAATAGTTTCCAAACTTTAAAAGATAAGATTGTCTCCGCTCCTATCTTGGCTCTACCGAAAGGGTTAGAAGGGTTTGTGGTATACTGTGATGCCTAAAGGATTGGTTTAGGTTGGTTTTGATGCAAAATAGAAAGGTGATAGCATATGCCTATAAACAACTTAAGGTGCATGAGAAGAATTATCCCACCCATGATCTTGAATTGGCAGTTGTGGTGTTAGCTTTGAAAATTTGGTGCCATTATTTGTATGGGGTTCATGTTGATGTATTTATCGACCACAAGAGTCTCCGATATGTGTTCACCCAAAAGGATCTTAACTGGAGACAAAGATGGTGGTTATAGCTCCTTAAAGACTATGATATGAGTGTGTATTATCATCCTGACAAAGCTAATATTGTGGTTGATGCTTTAAATAGAGTGTCCATGGGTAGTCTAGCTCATATTGATAATGGTGGCAAAAAGGTGGCTAGAAAAATTCGCTGGTTGGCTAGATTGGGGGTTAGGTTGGATGAAGTTGAAAATTCTGGTCTAGTGTTTGTTTGTTGAAGGTTCTAAATATTCTTTGATTGAGGAAGTAAGTCAAAACAAGATCTTGACCCCTTTTGGTGGAGTTGAAGACCTTGGTGAGGGATGGTAAAGTGGAGGTTTTCTTCCAAGGGGAGATGGTGCCCATAGGTACTAAGGTAGGTTATGTGAGCCTAATGTATATGACTTAAGGGAGTTAATCTTGAGGAAGGCCCATAATTCATCCTATTCTATTCACCCCCATTATACAAAGATGTATAGAGACTAGAGAAAGGTGTATTGTAGGGTGGTATGAAAAGATATATTGCCACGTTCATATCCGGATGTCACAACTGCCAACAAGTGAAGGTCGAACATCAAAGGTCAGGTGGCCTACTCCAGCACATAGAAATTCCTACTTGGAAGTGGGAAGAGATCAACATGGATTTGGTGGTTGGTTTGCCTTAGACTAAGAAACACATTGACTCTATTTGCGTTATTGTGGATAGGATGATAAAGTCGGCTCACTTTCTACTGGTTAAAACCACTTATGGTGCTGAAGATTATGCCAAGTTGTACATCTATGAGTTGGTTAGATTGCATGGGGTGTCCTTATCTATCATTCCGGATCGTGGGGCTCAATTAACTTCTCACTTTTGGAGGTCCTTCCAAAGAGGTCTTAGTAACTAGGTTAAGCTTAGCACGGTTTTTCATCCTCAAATGGATGGTCAAGCTGAGAGAACTATCCAAACTTTTAAGGATATGCTTAGAGGATGTGTTTTGGAGTTTAAGGGTAGTTGGGATGAGCATCTTCTACTTATTGATCTTGCTTACAACAATAGCTACCACTCAAGGATTGGTAAGGCTCCATTTGAAGCTTTATATGGTAGGTGTTGTAGGTCCCTGATTGGGTGGTTTGAAGTGGGGAAGATGACTTTTCTAGGTCGGGATTTGGTCATAGATTCCTTGAAAAAGGTGAAGTTGATAAGGGAGAGATTGAAAACAGCCCAAATTAGACAAAAGTCCTACTCTTACGTGAGGAGAAGATATCTTGACTTTAAAGTTGGTAATTGCGTTTACTTGAAAATCTCACCCATGAAGGGTGCGGTCCATTTTGGAAAAAAAGGGAAATTGAACCCAAGGTTTGTGGGTCCTTATAGCTTTTAGAGGAGAGTAGGTAAGGTTGCATATGAGTTGGAGTTGCCTATGGAAATGAATATGGTTCATTCGATCTTTTATGTGTCCATGTTGAGAAAGTGTGTGGGTGACCCAAGTGCTATAGTGCCCTTAAAGGTCGTGGGTATTGTAGAAGATAATTTTACCTATGAGGAGGTCCCGGTGGAGATTTTGGGTAGAAAAGAGAAGAGATTGAGAAACAAAGACATAACTTCTGTCAAGGTCCTTTAGAGGAACCAACAAGTTGAAAGTGCTACATGGGAAGTTGAGGCTGACTTGAAGAAGCGATACCCATATCTCTTCCACTCTACTCAAGCAGAAGGTATAATCTAAGACTCTTATCACTTCTTTCATTCAAATCTAAGAATCTCAAGCTCAATTTTGGAACTCAAGGAATCATTCCAACCTCTAAGTCAACTTCAAGTTGACCTCAAAGAATTCAAGGTTTAAGGTATGTGCGTTTCATCCATAAGGTCCTTTCACCCATGGAGCCCAACCTTCCCTTTTCATGAAAATTGCATGTTTTCAAGTTATATTACCTGTGGGTATCTCTTATTATGAAATATGAACATCAATCATGTTGGGTTTTATCATGTATTGATTGATTATGCACGAATGTCTATTTCAAGTTTACTCCATGAATTGATTATGTGTATTGAGACTATGCATGTTTTGAGCCATGAAACTATGAACTATCAGGAGCTTTTGTAATGGATTTCAAGGTACCCTATATGAGAGTTTTACTAAATGTTGGTAGGTTTATTTGTATCGAGTTTACTCATCTTATTTAACCCTTGAATTGCATGATTTTTAACAAGTATCATGAACTACCATGTGTTTAATAAAATGGCATGACAAGAATTCTCGTTATTAATGATCTATTACATGATTTACAAGTCAAGTGACTTAATGATGATTAAGATATTTCAAGCATGTGTTGAATTCATGAAAAGTATCTATGATTTTACAAGTATCAAGTTTAGCCCTATTTCAAGAATTTTACCTCTTGTGAGCCACTCATGTTAAAGCAAGGGTTCATGTATGATTACGATCTACTCTCATGTTCAAGTTAGGCTCACTACTAGAGGTCAAGTATGTTTATGAGCTATTCAATTCATGTTCTTGCAAGCAACTTATGTTATTATTAAAGTATGATTATTTCAAGTATTCCGTGGGATTTGAATTAGCACTGATTGAGGTTAAGATTGGAGCTCGACTCAAGGGGTCCTTATATATAGTCTCTAGTATCTAAACTATGTGCCACCATAGGATTACGATTATCACCCTTTCTATACTAGTTGATTCATCTAGTTCATTTTATCATGTTTGGTTTGCCTTAGCAAGTAGATTATACTTCGCCGGGGGGTGTCATGCCCGGTCACCTGAACCGAGGGGGTGTCAGGCCTCGGAGTCCAAGTTGTAGTTGCTTTGTCTATGTCGGTTGAGGTCACTTCCTACATATGTATGATATATATATTGTGCAAGATCGATGATTTACAATAATGTTTTATTATGAGCATTGATCATGCATGCCAGATTGAGATTATATATCAATTGTATATGATTATGCATTTTGACTATATTGGCTTATGTCTTGTTGCATTGCATCCCGCATACTTAGTACATTCAAATATACTAACGCATACTCTATGCCTACATGATATTATCATGTAGGGAGCGGAGCGCCTTTGATCATCCTCGACGTGGCTAGTTCGATATTTTGTAGATATGCATTGGTGAGTCCTCAAGTCCGAGGACACTTTCTACATTAATCTTGCTGTTTATAGACTTCATTACTCTTTCTATTTTGAGACTTCATTACGTTGAACACTTGTTATTATGAGGGTTAGTCCAGAAAGTGCCTTGGCCCCCGCTCCATTCCAAGTTAGAGGTGTTGCTAGACATATGATGTACTTACGTTATGAGCTTAACTCTTTTAGGCTTTTGTGATTATCAAAGACTTCCCTTAGCCCCACTTCCCTTTCATTATATCTCTTGTTGTTGCTTATTTATCTTCTGCGACCAAGGCTGTGTGATTGATATACTAAGAGGCTTGTTTGGCGTCCCTTCGGGTTCTCCATTCATTGTGTCATGTCTAGGCCCTAGGCTTGGGTTATGACACTATGTTTAGCACATAAGGAACAAATAATCCCAAAGGGGAGATATTATAAGGGACCATAATCTAGGATATTATATAGTATAAAAGAAGTGGAACTAGAAATATTGCAAGTCAAAAGTACAGGCATTATTTACGAATCGTGGTTCAAACCACAGGTCGTGAATAGGGGTCAAGGATGGGGTTAGCCTTGATGAAAAATTAACTAAATGTAAGGGCTACCTACAAAGGGTTTTTAGAGTTCGTAAATAAAACTACGGACTATAGAATGGGTTCGTGGTTTGATGCCTTGAATTGATGAGAACTTTGGCTTCTAAAGTTAGGAACTACAAAGAACAGGGTGAGTCATATTTTATTTTATAAGCCATAGTTGGTGCCATAGATAGGGTCCAGAAGTAATGAAAATTTTTCTCAATGTTGGGGCACTCTATAAAAGAGTCTACGACCAATAGACCAATTTACGAGTGGTAGATGAGTCTCATGGATTGATCTTCAGAGAGCAAGTTTTAGAAGATTCAAAAGTTGAATAGGATAAAACCCCAAGTTTGGTTCATGGTTTGGTTTACGACCCATAGGTTGGGTCATGGTTGAGAATCCAATAGTTTTAATAAGGGGTATATTTGTCTTTTCCCCATGCCCCTAAGCTTGAAACTATGTCATTTTGGGATTCTTTTAGCTTCCATATCAAACCCTAAACCGTCATTCACTCCCATTCTCACCATTCTAAGCTCTCCTAAAATTTTCTAAGGAAAAACCTCTGTTAAGGCAAGGGAAAGACTAGGGTTTTCTTCCAAGGGCCTTCTTCTTCAACTTTTATAAGACTTTTCTTAAGGTCATAATCAAGTATGTGAGCTTGATTTGGGGGTTCCTTTAACCCACAAAGACCAATCATAGAACTTTTTACCTTTTCTTTAAGTTCTTGAAAGTTTATGAGTTTCATGAACATGATTTAGATTACTTTTTATGATATATTTACATGTATTTTCACTATAATGGTGTAATGTGATGATATATTATGAGTTCCTATGGTTATTACGTTGAATGTGTTGATTTCACTATCTAGGGATTTTAATAGAGATGTGGGCTCTTTAACTATGCTTTTAACTCAGTGAATTTTGTCACAATTTTTCATTATTTTCTTGAAGCATGTGATTTTGAAGTCATTAGCTAAACTTACTTAGTTTAAAGATGAATATTGGATGATGTTGATTATAAGGGCCTAAAAGTAAGTTTAAAAGTTCAAAATATTATCAAAGATGCATGTTGCAAAGTGATGTCGCGAAAGTTACACCTCCTTTTTGGAGGAGAAAGTGGTCATTGCCAAGAAATAGAACCTAACAAAGGTTAGAGTCAAGCCTACATAGAATACATAGACTCAAAAGAATTCATCAATTTGCAATCCAAATGATTAACAAACTTACTTCCCCAAAGGAAGGGGGGTTTGCAATAATCAATGAGAAATATAATGATACCAATTATCACAAGAGAGAAGTCAATAATGGAGAGAAACTAGGTATTGTATTCCCCACGCTTCCACAACTCAGTATCACCAGATATCCTAATTCTTTTCTAGTGTATAGCATACAGGATGGTATGTTATATTCACAAAGCCCATTGGTCAAAGGTGAGAGGTGAATTTCACTATGTGACTTGGCCCATCTCAATAGTGTGCATTGCTAACTCTTGTTTATTAGTCCTAGTACAACCTCTCCTGGGCCCAGTTTTGTTGATTAGATAAGAACACATCAATTAAATCCTATTAATTAATCTTTTTTCTATTCATTACTACCTTGGTCCAGTCAGTAACACTAGGTGGGTTCTAATGTTGGCCATCATCAGAGAAATGCAAACGAAGAGAGTTAATTAATACATGTATATACACCTTCCATGAATTATGAATTATCTAATTTTACATTGTTAGTTCTTCATGGTTCCAAATACCCTAGTTGTGGATTTAGCTACTCATGCATTGTGTAGATGCAGGAATTATGAATTGAGAAGACATAATTGAACACTTACGCAATAGAACAAAGAACAAGCAATCCAACTTCATCAAGAATCACAAGCTTCAATGTAAAATTAAATGACAAGTGTTCTCAAAACCTTTCCATTATGATCTTATAATTTTCTCTCTTAAAATATTGAGTTCTTTGAGTACTAGGTGAAAACTTATCAAAAATCACCTAAAAACCTATTTATGATAATTAAAATTCAATTCCTAAAAAAAATAGGAGAAATGATCGGCACGCTATACGAAGGGTCTTTATGGGTCGTATTACATTTGACAGCCGGTAATCGAGGTCTTGTACTCAGCTGCTAGAAATATGGATTACAACTCTATGACACCCCTCTACAACTCATAAAGTGGTTTATAACCCGCGAAAAGGCTTTCGTCTAATGAAATTCCTAAAAGTCCAATTCTCGAATCCTCAGGGCACAAACTATCTTCTATGACTCGTAAACCTCTCTACGACTCATCTGCATGTTCGTGGAACAAAATTCAGAAAATAGACCCTCACTGGAATTGCCTATGAAACCACCTTATGGCCCATAGAGTTATCTACGACACGTAAAGGGTCTTGTATAACAGCAAAAGCTCAGCCACTGCAATTTTCCCCAAAATCAAGGACAACCTATAATAATCCTGCAAACATAAACACAAAAACACATAAAACCAACTAACATTGCATTGGGAACACAGAAAATTCCAAGATTTAAGAATCAAAAGTGTTGTATTTTGGCAGCACATAAACACCGTCAACTTAAAATTGTTGCTTGTCCTCAAGCGATGGACTCAATTTATATGGATAATATAGTAATACACAGACCTCAACCTAATAGCATACATCATAAATCTTAAACTCAGACACCTATATCAACTATTCTAAACAGGATCAGATAATTATCTAGCAAACCAACACAACCTAGTACATGTGAAAATATAACTATGACAAGTAAGGTATTATCAACTATCCACAGTCATTGAACAAGTCTAATGGTAATAATGCAATGCAAGTGCCCTTACAGAAAAAAAAAAGTCCCATATTTGACCCTCAATGATATTTTCATGTTTAACCTTGGCACTATGCAAAATAATTCACTTTCACAATAGATATTCATGCATAATGTCTAATACCATAGGATTGCCCCTATATTCATGATTCAGATCCTGAACTAATTGGACTATGATCACTTTAGGACTTTCTAGTCTCGTTATGTAGGCTCAGGGGGCTTTGGTATGATATTATAGGAAAATAGTGACTAAAGGCCCTCCTTGACATTATGTTTTTCTACACTTTCACCCTACCAACTCTGGTATTTTACCCTTATTCTCCCTTTTTCCTATTTCAAGCCTTTCTGGGTGGTTTCTTTTCATTTTTCAGCTTTTTGCCATGTTTTTACACTTAATTTTTCTTTGTCGCTTACAACTAAGGTATCACTTATTTATCTTGCACCCAGTATATATTTTTCCCTTTTTCTCTATACCACTAACTCACCCCCTTATTTTTGTGTTTCACCCTTATACCATCCACTCCCAACTTAGGTTTTTAGCCTGTGTTGAGGTACACAATATCTGTCCTCAGAACTAGGGCCACTTTTGGTAACCACCTCAACTTAGGTTTTTTGCCTCAGTCAAGGTGCACAATGTTCAAGGAAGGACCTGGGCCAATTTTTAGATTGTACAACTAATAAGGATAGGTTAATTAGGTGTTGTCAAAGAATAGGTACACGTTAGGCTCAAACATTAGGAACAGGGGATTATATCATCGCTTTGGTTGGTCATTTTTAGGTTAAGTGGACAGTTAAGAACTATGGGCTAAGATCCTTTCCTAATCCAATTAATAATCTACAATCTAACTTAGAGTAATAGGGCAAGTTCTGAATTTGCACAAAATACATGAATCTAGCAAATTTGGCTCACAATCACGTGGAATTGCATAAACTATCAACAAAAGACTCTCAAATCATGTTTTTCATCTCAATGTACCCTCACTTGTCAAACCAAACATTGTCATACACCTAAACATTCATGGTTGCTATCTAACTACTAATCAAAATTTATGGTGGGTGTCATTTTAAAAAAAAAAACACAAAAACATGCAATACGCCATAAGTATTGGTATTATATGCTATAAACACTATCTAAACATTCTAGAGGTGCCGGTTCAACAGAAAGTAAATATCCGCGGGGAAATAGAACACAAGTAAGAAAACCCTGAGATCAAAATATGGGGTAGTTATGGACCCAAGCTACTCAGACTTCACTGAGGTCCACATCTATCCACACCCCATCGAAAAAAATGTGCATTATACCCAATGCACACAATCAGAACAAAATAAAAATTAAGGGATCAAAAATCATAACTGAGTGCCTAAGAGCTAGTGTACCTAGGGTTTCCTCTTAAGCAGCGCTTGATTTATTATCGTGGCATGATAGATGTCTTGAGTACTCAGACTTCCTCAAGATCACATCTTCAACCTCCTTTATCTCTTCTACATTTCCAAGGCATGGGTTGACTCTTTGGCCATTTACTTTGAAAGTTCCTCCTTTTCATCTTTTCAATTTAATAGCCCTATGATCGAAGATGTGTGCTACTCGAAAGGGTCCCAACTATCTGTTTATTAGCTTCCCAGGGAATAACTTTACTCTTGAATCATAGAGCAGCACTAACTCCCCTAGTACAAATTGCCAGTTCTTTATGAGACGGTCATGCTACAGCTTCATTCTTTGTTTATACAAGGCTGAGCTCTCATATACCTTCAACGAAACTCGCCAAGCTCATTGAGTTGGCTCAGCCTAGAGTTTGTTGTATCATTCCAATCCAGATTCAACTTCTTCAGTGCCCATATTGCTTTATGCTCAAGTTCACCGACTAGTGACATGCTTTCCCAAAGAGAAGTTGGTATGGAGACATACCTATAGGGGTTTTAAATGTTATCTGGTATTCCCATAATATGCCATCTTGCTTTTGCAACAAATCTGTCCAATTTGCATTCACAATCTTTGATAGAATCTGTTTAATTTCCCTATTGGACACCTCCACCTGCTCGCTTGCTGAGGATAATAAGGCGTCGCCACCCGATGTTTCACTCCATACTTTTCAAGAAGATCTTTACAAAGTCTATTGCAGAAGTGAGAATCTTTATCACTGATGATTGCTCGAGGGGTTCCAAACCTTGAGAAGATCTTCTTCTTCAGAAATGTTGTGACCTTTTTGCCCTCATTGTTCGATAGAGCCATGGCCTCACCCAAATTGATACATAATCCACAGCAACTAAGATGTACTTGTTTCCATGTAAGCTAACAAATGGTCTTATGAAATCTATCCCCATGCATCAAATAACTCAATCACCATAATGCGGTATAAAGGGAGCTTATTTTGCGGGAAACACCACCCTCTCTTTGGCACCTATCACAAGTTGTTGTGTAGTCATGAGCATCTTGGTAGATAGTGGTCAAATAATACCCACACTGCAATACCTTTTGAGCGATTCAAATTCCATTATGATGCCCACCCACCAATGAAAACTGACATGCCTCAAG
Organism: Solanum clarkiae; assembly: GCA_011800125.2. NCBI lineage: Eukaryota > Viridiplantae > Streptophyta > Magnoliopsida > Solanales > Solanaceae > Solanum > Solanum clarkiae. The sequence continues at coordinate 92,276 of JAABOM020022928.1, forward strand.
TATGCTCATCATCTCAACCTCTGGAAACAGTGACGAATAATTCCATTAGTACATATACGGAACAAGTATGGATTATCCCAAAAGAACTTCCTCACATCAGACATAAACATTCGTCGTTGATGTATGTTCATGTCTGGTGGCACAATATCACTTACCAAATAGTTTACATAGTCTGCAAACCAAGGTATCAAATCATGAGATGTAACCAAGACTCTTTGATTAGGAAAAGAATCATTGATCTCCAATTTGTCATCAAGCTTTATCGTTGCCCCATCTTCCAATTTGGAGAGGTAATCTACAACTTGATACTCTGTCCCTTTTTTATCGGTGACGTCGAAATTGAACTATTGCAGGAGAAGAACCCATGTCATCAACCTTGTCTATGCATCCTATTTAGCCATCAAGTATCTAAGTGTTGAGTGGTCTGTATGCACCACCACTTTGGCACCTAATAGATATGACTGGAACTTTTCGAATGCAAAGAACGTTACAAGTAACTCCTGCTTGGTGACGGTGTAATTCTTCTAGGTTTTATTTAGGGCTTTGGTGGCATAGTATATGGGATGTAATATCTTCTCCAGGTGTTTTCCCAATGCTATACCTAATGCAACCCCACTTGCATCACACATTATTTCAAAGGGCTTGGATCAGTATGGAGCTATAATGATTGGCGCTGAGATCAACCTATTGTTTAACTCTTCAAAGCCTTTGAGGCACACATCATCAAACATGAACTTAGCATCTTTCTCCAACAATTTGCACAATGGATGTGCAATTTTAGAGAAGTCTTTTACGAACCTCCGATAGAATCTTGCATGCCCCAAGAAACTCCTTACACACTTTCTTGAGATGGGTGGTGGGAGCTACTCATTCACCTCTACTTTAGCTCTATCGACCTCAATTCCTTAGCTACATATCTTTTGCCCCAACACAATCTCCCATTTCACCATGAAGTGATACTTTTCCCAATTCAGTACTAGATGATTCTCCTCGCATCTTTGCAAAACAGCAAGTAGGTGTTTCAAGCAATCCTCAAATGAGTCTCCGACCACACTAAATTCATCCATGAAGAATTTAATAGGTTTCCTCCACCATGTCTAATAAGATAGACATCATGCATCTCTGGAATGTTGTTGGGGCATTACACAACCTAAATGGCATCTTCTTGAATGCGAAGGTTCTGTAGGGGCATGTAAATGTTGTCTTCTCTTGATCCTATGGAGAAATAGCGATCTAATTATATCTATAATACCCATCAAGAAAGTAGTAAGAACCCTTTCCATCTATTTGATCCAACATATGATCTATAAATGTCATAGGGAAGTGATTTTTTTTGTACCGAAGCATTGAGTTTCTACTAATCCATGCATACCCTCCACCCTGTGATTGGTGGCATTGGGATCAACTCATTGTTGGCATTTTGTACCACTGTGATACCTCCTTTCTTTAGAAGGTACTACACCGGACTCACTCATTCACTATCGGCGATCTGGTAGATTACTCTTGCGTCTAACCATTTGATAATCTCTTTGTGCACAACTTCTTGTATAGGAGGGTTGAGGCACCTTTGGTGCTCAATGTTCGGCTTATAGTCCTTGACCAGCTGGATTTTGTGTGTACATACACTGGAGAGACACTAATAATATCTTCAATTGTCCATCTGATGGCCTTCTTGAATTGTCTAAGCACCATTACTAGGGCACTCACTTTCTCCTCATTCAAGTCCGTAGCAACTATAAGGCAAAGTGTTGTTGGCTCCAAAAAGGAAACCTTAGATGTGCTAGAATGGCCTTTAATTCTAACACTGGTGGGTCCTTTATGGAGGGCCTTGTGGGTGGTAACTCCCGATTCTGCAAATCTAGCTTTATCTTAGTTTGGCACCTAGGACCATAAGACACCCCTAGAGCATTCACTGTCTACTCATAGTCTGGGATACCATCACTATCGAAGTTCATTAGCACTACCTCCAAAATGGCAACACCCAATCTTACTTCAAGTGGTACCTCTGGTTCTGCATCATTAACAGCCTCGATAACAGAAACCACTCTCACATTAATGTCTTTCCTTGCTTGCTGACAAGAATTGAACATGACCTTATCTTTCCCAAATCTGAACTTGAGTTGGCGCTTCTCCAAATCCACCAAGGTGTGTCCAGTGGCTAAGAAGGACCTCCTCAAGATAATAAGGACTTCAAAATTGAATTCACAATGAAGGATCACAAAATCTACAGGGAATACAAACTTTTCAACTTTGACCAACACATCATATGGTATCCTCACATGCTTCTTCACTGTACGATCCGTAATCAGTAAGCGCACGGTAGTTGGAGTAGAGGCTCCCAATCTAAGTTGCTTATAGACCAAAAGGGGCATCAGATTAATGCTAGCACCCAGATCACATAGTGCGCTTGCGAACTCCATATCTGCAATAGTGTAGGGTATGGTGAAAGCACGCGGATCTTCTCGTTTCTAAACCAAGGACCTTGTAGCAATGGCATATCAATGTTTTTAGCTCTTAGGAGAGCTCCTGACTCATATATGCTTTTAAGTGACTAAGTCCTTAATGTGTTTAGCATACCCGGCATCTTCTCCAATGACTCAATAAGAGGGATGTTGATAGAGAGTTGCTTCAGCATAGAGAGAAAGTGCTTGAACTTGTCTTTCTCCTTCTCTCTTTCTGATTCTTTGAGGAAAGGAAGTGGATGCCTAGGAATGGGCTTCAACCTCTGTGGCACATCAGCAACTTCAGTCATTGTATCTTTGCCATGATCATCTCCTTCATCCGCATCCTTGGCCGCAACCATTTCCTCTCGAACATCTTTTTCATCAACTAGAATAGGAGGATCAATGTTGCTCTTGGAATCTCGAGTAGTGACCGCAATACACTTCCTATCATTTTTAGGATTTTGAGCTGTATTGATAGGTAATGTACCCTATGACGCTGATTAAGTTGAGTCGACACTTGACCGAACTGTTGTTCTACCTATTTGATAGCCACAGAGTAAGACTCTATTTTCGAATTAGTACTTAGAATTTGTAATTCATACCTTGTGGAGTCTTATCTTGTGTCTCAGCCTTCTTCATCAGGCGATCAAATATCTCCTCAATTCTGAAACTACTAGTACCTCCGTCGTGGTTGTGTGATGGCACATTAGGACCATTTCTGAAGCCGTCTCTGCGACCCCTTTTCGCATCTCTCTCTGGACCCCTGTTCCTATCATAGTAACCTCTGCAATTATCCCTATAAGCTCTATCTCTACCAATATTCCCACGTTTGTTTCCTTGACCTTGGTGCCAATAGTCCTGATAGGACCTTTAGGCGTTGGTCCGGAAAACCCCCATCTGATCGGCAACAAAACATGCATCCTCGTCCTAATATTGCTCCTCGCACATAGGTGCACGCGGAGGTTGATGAACCATTGTATTTACTCTCTCTTGGCTCTGCTTCATTATCACTGCCATACTTCTGGGAATCTGAGTAAGCTGCTGCATTATCTATTCATTAATCTGGCTTGCTCTTAACCTATACTGATAAAATATGAACTCTTAGTGGATGCTCTATCTCGCTACCCCCATGCATGATTTACGCTTGCTATCGACCTATACCGACAACACATGAACTCTTAGTGGATGCACTATCTCACTACCCCCATGCACGATTTGTTATGACCACTCTTTCTATTCGCTCTACAATCCTTGCAAACAGTTAATCAAAACATATGGCCCCCATGATAGTGTCACCACAGGCCTAACTATTCTAATCAAGGGCACAGTAGAAGATCTTTACTAAGGCATCATCAACTATCTTGTGTTCAAGATGCTCCTCAGACATTTGGTGATCGCTCCCAAGTACTGCTTATTAAATCACATGGAAGTTGTTGATCCGGTCCTTCAACTTGAGCTTCTTTAAACTAGGGAACTGCCTCTCCAAAAAAGCTTTCTGCAAGTCGGTCCAACTTGTGATCGAACTCTATGGGAGCTCAGATAGCCATAATGGTGCATTACCCGTAAGAGACAATGGGAAGACATAAAGTCCCACAACATCCATAGACAGATTTTGTGCTCCTATCACACTCTTGTAGACGAAAACACATTGTGTAGGTGGTTCTGAGGATCCTCTGATGGTAAGACAACAAATAGACCATACTTCTGCAGCATCAGAAGTAACCCACTAGAGACTGTGAACTTTGTGTCCACCGGTAGTAATGGCAACACAGTAGCTCCAGTCAACTCCAAAGCCATAGTATTCATCCTGTACTGATTCCACTGGTAAGCGTTGGCATTGAAATCAAGAGGTCGTGTAGCAATATTTTCAAGAGGAGTTAGGTTCCCATTCTCAGCATTCTTATTGTTATTCCTATTTAGAGCTGCATTAGCCACATTATTGGCATTGTCTAGGACCATTCTTATCAATGTTTTGTGGATCTCCAGATCAAATGGAGTTAAGGGATTTCCTTGACTCAGAGTGTGGGACATACACTACACCTACACCTTGAAAAAGAACAAAAACAACAAACAAAAGTAAAATAAAGGAACTAAGTATTATCCTGCGAATTACTAATGAATTCACTAAGTATAGCTGTATTCCCTGGCAACGGCGCCAAAATCTTGATGCCACCCATGTTACACCTTCCTTTTAAGGATAAAGTGGTTGCTATCAAGAAATAGAACCTAACAAGGGTTAGGATATAACCCACAAGGAATATGTAGACTTAAGAGAATTCACCAATGTGCAATCTGAATGATTAACCTACTTCCCCAAGGGGAGGGGGTTTTTAATAATCAAGAGAAATATAAATAAACTAACTATCACAAGAGAGAAGTCAATAATGGAGAGAAACTAGGATATTTTGTTTCCTATTATTCCCCAACTCAGTATCATCAGGTAACCTAATTCTTTTCTAGTGTATAGTATGCAGAATGAGGTTATGTTCACCAAGCCCTTTGATTATAAGAGGTGAATTTCACTATGTGACTTAGCCCATTTCCATAGTATGTATTACTAACCCTTACCTATTAGTCCCAGCACAACCTCCCCTTGGCCTATTTTGGTTTTTTAGATGAGAAGACATAATCGAATACTATTAATCAATCTCTTTTCCTATTAATTACTACCTTGGTCCAATCAGTAACACTAGGTGGGTTCTAATATTGGCCACCATTAGAAAACATGCAGAATGAAAAGAGTTAATTCATACATGCATACCTTCCAAGAATTATGAATTATCTGGCTTTACTTTCTTAGTTATTCATGGTTTCCACAATCCTAGTTGTGGATTTAGCTACTCATGTTATAAGAAGACACAATTAAACACTTACATAATAGAATTAAAAACAAGCAATCCAACTTCAATAAGAATCACAAACTTTAAAGTAAGATTAAATCACATGTGTTCTAAAAAACTCTCTACTATGATCTTTTACAATTTTCTCTCTCAAAATATTGAGTTCTCTGAGTATTAAGAAAAAACTTATCAAAAATAACCTGACAAACCAATTTATAATAATTAAAATTCAAGTCCTAAACAAAATAGGAGAATTGTTCGGCATGCCATACGAAGGGTCTTTACGCATCGTACTGCATTGCATGGCTCGTAATTGTGGTCTCGTACTGAGCAGCTAGAAATTTGGACTTCAACTCTATGACACCCCTCTATGACTCATAAAGTGGTTTACGACCCATGAAGGGGATTTCGTCTGATGAAATTCCTGCAAGACCAAGTCTTTGATCCTCAAGGAACAAGCCATCTTCTATGACTCGTAAATCTCTCTGCAACTCGTCTTCATATTCGTAGAATAAACTTCAGAAATAACCCCTCACTAGAATAGTCCACGAAACAATCCTACGACCCATAAAGTGATCTATGTCCTGTAAAGGGTCTCGTGGAACAGCAAAAACTTAGCAACTTCTGCAATCTTGCCCAAAATCAAGGCCAACCTGTAATCCTAAAAACATAAGAAAAAAAACACATAAAATCAACTAACATTGCATTCAGAACACAAAAAAAATTCAAGTTTTAAGCATCAAAAATGTTGTATTTTGGTAGCATATCACAAAGACCTTAATAATGTTTATGATGGACCCTTAATTTGAAAGGCCAATTCATACGTGAGTGGCTTCCAAGTTAATGAGCCACTCCTATACTGTTTTTACTTATGATTCTAATTTGTATTGCACGAATATACTAATGTTTTTTTAAAGTATTCTATGAGATTAACTTAGCAACAAATGCGGCATTTAGGTGGGCTTCGGTAAGGGAACCTTAGAACCAATCTCTTGTCCCATAGCTATATGTCACCATAGGAGCTCCTGTTGGCTATGTGTAATGGATCCACAATATCTATGCTAAACTAAGATATGCATACGTAAGTTGATGGAGTTCCACGCGACAAGTGAACTCCCTGTGTCAATATAGGGGTCATGTCAGATTCCATGTAGTAGCTCCCGTGGACTTATACATTGATTATGGTCTTCTCTTATAAAGTTATGAATTTAATGTTTATGTCGCTTTATTCTTGGTTCACATGTTTCATTGATCTTTACTTTACATTGAGCATCATTCTTAGGCTATGGTATCACATGTTTAAATGATGACATTACAATTTCATACCCGACAACATTACAGTTTTCTGTTGCATTGCATGTCACATACTTAGTATGTTCAAACGTACCAACACATATTTTACCTACATAATATCTCCATGTAGTGACCGGCACTCTACTTCCTCTACCGGTATGTGGTTAGCTTTGTCATCCAAGACTAGTAGCTTTGGTGAGCCCTTAGTTTGGAGATTACACATTTTCCTTCATCCTTTGTACGTGTTAGACACTGATATTTTTGGGTTGTTTTTATGGAGACTTTCATTTTATATCTTATTTTCATCACTTTTGTATTTGAGGGGAGTTTAAGTATGTCATAGCTCTTGCTAAGTCTTTCATGTGGTTAGGTGTGTTTGGACAACATGATATATGTCTTAATATGATGGAATACAGTGTTCTCCATTTACATATTGATTACCTAGTCCCTTCCTTGCTTTTAAATCGGTCTTAATCTTGTTTAATTACCTATGAATGCTTGATTAACGCTAAGAGGCTTTGGTGAGGTACCTTTGGATTCCTCATTAGCTGTGTTATGACTAGGCCCTGGGCTTGGGTCGTGATGGCCCCCCTAAAAATATGCATTATCTTCAATGCAATCAAAAAGCATGACAAGAACAAAAAGAAGGTAGTGTAATAAATCCCCCCTCGATCAAGTGGACAACAATGGTGGAGCTGAAGAAGGATAAATCGGGGCATCAGTGCCCTATCCACTACTTACCTCAAAAGGTGTATTATGTAGCCATGGTAACCTGAAATGATGGTGTTGTGAATAGAGAGACGGGAATCTGAGATTCTGGGCTGCTTAGGAGGGCTTTGAGGTCAGAATAGATCAACTAGATAGAATGCTCAAGAACAACCTTCAGCATGGTCTCCTCTAAGATCGGCAACTCATCACATCGGACAAAATTTCCCTGTGGTTCTGTGGCTGCCAATGCCTCTTAATCAATCTTTGGTGTCATTGCTACAACCATCGGCTCTGCCACCCAACTCTTGAAGGCTTGGTCTCTAGCCCAATACCTGTTATAAAGACATCAATTTACCTCCATAGAGATTGAATATCAGTAGACTTTAATGAGTCGGCATCTCGCTACACACTCACTATATAGCTTTTCAAGGAGTCCACCTCATTCGATTCACTAGACCACTTTTTGACATCCTTAACTTTGATGGTAGTCTGCTAAGTCTAAAACCATATTCCTCCAAAAGCTTGCCCTGGACATCTATACCCTTCTAAATGGGTTCAAGCTTGGCCTTGATGGCCTAATCAATCATGCTGAAAATTGAAGCCTTTACCCAAGCTGAATGAATATCTGTGACTTAGGCCAAAGGGTCCATATCAAGAATAGCTGCATGGGTCAACAATGTCCTAGGAGAAGTAGTAGGAGTAAAAGCAGGAGCATCTGAAGGAGTGGGAGAAGTAGGAGGTAGTGATCTAGTAGGCATCTCCAAGACATATATATGCTCCATCTGCCCTATCTCAAGATGCTTAATCTCAAATTCTAGCTTTATGTCTGTTGGTGCTCTGCTAGCCATCTCCTCCTCATCCCACTTGTACATAGCCTCAATCATATGGATAAAGATGACAAAGTAATGTGAACATTAATCTTGCTGTCAAATGGCACACCTACCCGATGACACAAGGTTGTATCAAAACTAGTATTAGTAACAACGTTTATTATTGCTTTTCCCTCATCGACATCCCAGTGGCAATAATAGTGCCAAGATTCAAACACCTCCTATCAATAATGCGATCTACCAATACAGCTTTTGGATGCTATAGGATAGACTCATTTGGTGATGGCATCAAATTAGTACTAATGAAGCTAAACCAATACCGAGCTGCTACATTTACATCTTTTTCAGTTGGTGCCCCTCAACAAGCCATGGGGGATCACTCTGCTCAACATTGGGGCCTACCATGCTATTAAATCATCAAAAATGTTCAACTCAATCTTTTAAGTCAAATCACATTGGCGCCTCTCTGTACAGCCCAAATAATCATTGATCTTAGTCTCACTACACCTGACCAATATCCCTCTAACCTCAACTGCATCGATAAGGTTTTTCATAATTTTCACCCTGCCCTTGGTTTTAGGAATGAACCATATATATGACACATAAAATACTCAAACCCATGATGGAATGTACGAGTCTCAAAGTTTGGTGAATATGTGAAAGTTGTGAAATTTAATAGTGTCCCAGACTTCATGGTAATTATTAAAGACAGCATTAGTGGACAGCTTCTTCTCCTCAAGTATGGTCCTCAACCTGGTGACTTTAAATTTATTAAAACTCTGGGTTGTAATAGTACTCCTCATGACCTTGCCAAGGGGGTCATAGGCTAGTTTGAATTGTTCCTCTAGTCGACACTGCTTAGGAGTTAGAGTTAGAGTAGTCAAAGTATGTATAGGGGTTTTTAACCCTTCCTTTTCACTATCCAATTTGATCCACTCAATTTCGAGTAAACCTTTGGTGTCACTAATGGACGATCAGTTTCCCTTATCCCAATATTCTCGATGGCGTTAGTTGAGTTGTTGTGGTTGTGATCCCTCATATAGCATAATCCCCTTCATCTTTGGGTCAGCTTATATTGATATATAATTCAACATCCTACAAACACAACAAAAGAGGACACCTGAGTGAAGGTGATGATATAAGAAAACAAGATGGAATGGCTTGAAAAATCATTAAGGAAACGGGTAGTCAAGTCATCGAATCAATATTGTACATTGCAAAAATGGTTGGGCGATCAAGGAATTCATTGTCGAAATTGACAAAAGAAGGGTTCAAATGTTCTTTCACATTTGGCAATCGATGTGTCTAGTTGGTATATCACCGAATCACTTCAAGGGTCTATCTTGACATCATCGAAAATGGCAACAAGTTGGTGCCCTAAGACTGTCCAATTTGCAATGGGTTTGCAATTCAATAACACACTGATGTTGACTAGTGTCTCACCATATTGTACACCCACTCCTTCAAACAACAAATTTGTTAAATTCATATCATTCTGGACATTAAATACAATTGTACCCATTTATTCACACTTAACATAGGTCTTAGGGTACTCAAAATTCATGCAAGCCTTAAGAATTTAACAAAATGAGCACTTAACCCTGAAGAAAGATGTCACCCACTCTATAAATAGGTAAGTTCAAACCATAAGTTCAGAGATAGGTTACTCAAGACTTCACCCTTACATATCCCAATATTTAAATGATAAGCACGATATCACAAATCCAGTTCAAATACAAATCCAAACAACGATAACCATAACCAAAATATATTGACCAATTAGCCTTAAAAAATCATTCACAAATTGAACATCAATCGAACACATGTAAGGCTTAAATCCACCACACAATGTCTAAAGGGTTATGGCCACAACTATTTGTTCAAGACCCAATCATTGCACAAGTCCAATTTTTCAAATTTAATGTTTTGACTCTCACTTATCAAGAACAAACTTCGGGACTTTCAAATAGTCAAAACACTCACACATCAAACCCTTAAATCAGACAATAATGAAAGAATTCAAAGGACAAACATCAACATATGCCAATTCAATTATACCTATGGAAATTTTAAAACCATGAAGCATCTGATTACAGGGTTTGTCAAATTCGCACATAACAACAAGTTGCACATGTTCAAAATAACTCTATACTTCAAATGAACTCATACTCCTACTCTTTAAATCGTCAATTCGACAAAAACAAGAGATGAAGGACATGGAATTGAAAACGAATGGCCAAGAACATACATTTAATGATAATTTTTAGTATATAAGAGTGAAGTGATCACTAGAGTTGATGCAAGAATAATGGTGACAATGATTTTGATAGTGAAGAAATATCTATGTGTGAAGAAATTGGAAGAGGAAAGAAAAAGAAATGAATAAAAAATGATTTTTTAAAATAATAAGGTGGTGGGTAAGTTAAGTCGTCTATGCTCAAAAACTTGGATCACTCTGAATGGCCCTAACAACATAGACTTCAATTTTTTCAAAAACAACCATAATAGTGAATTGTACAACAAAACCGGGTCTCCTACTTTGAAATCCCTTTGAAAAATCTTTAATTCATGCCATCAATTCATTTTCTCCTTGTACAAACCCAAACTTTCATAAGCTCTCAGCCTAAACTCATCCATTAAGTGAAGTTGACCCAAACGCGCACTGATAGAATCATCCTTATCAAAATTTTGCTTTTTCAATGTTCATAAAGCTCAGTGTTCAAGCTTCACCAGTAGATGAACAGATTTTCCAAACATTAGCTGATATGGATAAATCCCAATAGAAGTCTTATAAGTTGTACAGTAGTCCCATGACGCATCATCAAGTTTCTGTAACCAATCCATCTATTACCATTCACTTTTTGGCAAGTATACTCTTCAACTGTCTATTTGACACCTCCATTTGACCAACTGATTGAGGATGATATGGGGTTAACACTCAATTCTTCATACTATATTTGCTATGTAATGAGCCAAATATCATATTACAAAAATATGAACCACTATCGCGAATTATGGCATGAGGTGTGCAAAATCGAGTCAATATGTTCCTCTTGAAGAAATTGATCACACCTTTACCATCATTGGTAGGCAATTCCATAGATTCTACCTATTTTGATACATAATCCACCCCAACCAAGAAGTAATGCTTCCCATATGCACTTAAAAAGGACTCATGAAATCAACAGCCCGCACATCAAAGATTTCCACCTCAATGATAGAAGTAAGAGGAAATTCATATCTCCTAGAGACGTTACCTTGAAATTGATATTGAGGGAATGCTTGACAAAGCGTGAGCATCATAATGGAGTGATGGCCAAAAATTGCCACTTAGCAACACCTTATAGGTTGTGTGAATGCCTCCATAGTGACTAGCGGTAGGAAACGCGTCACATTCCTCCGACATTTTATTTATCATGACTCTGGGGAATATCTCCTTATGATATTATTTTCATATTCTTGGAAAAAGTAGGGCTCATCCCAATAGTACCATTTCACACCAAATAAGAATTTTCTCCTTTGATTCTAATTCAAGTGCTCCAAAACTACTCCACACACAAGATATTTTGAAAAATAAACATACCATTGAGTTTGTCTAAGTGACACAGTCATCAAGGACTCACCCAGAAAGCATTCATTTACAACATTCTCACCCTTATCCACAACATTTGATTTAAGGAGGAAAAGATGATAAGCAACTTGATTTTCACACCATTTTTTATCTTTCACCTTAAAGTCAAACTCTTGAAGCAATAGGATCCACCTAATCAACCTTCGCTTATCTTCATTTTTGTCTACCAAATATCTAATAACAACATATTTTGTATGAATTACAACTTTGGACCCCAATAGGTAAGCCCAAAATTTCTCGAATGCATAAACTATAAAAAAGAGTTTATTTCAGTCACTGTATAGTTATTTTGGTCCATGTTGAATGTTCTCGATGCATAATGCACTATATGGAAAAACTTTTCCTTTGTTGACCCAAATTATCCCCAAAAATAACTCTACGTGTACATACATCACTTCAAAAGGCAAACTTCATTCGAGAGCCACAATAATAAGGGTCGAGACATGTATGTCTTTAAGGTACTCAAATGCCTTCATATAAAATTTTTTTCATCAAACACAAAAGGGTAGTCTTTCTAAAGCAATGTACACAATGGGTGAACAATTTTAGCAAAGTCTTTAATGAAACTCCAATAAAGTACGGCATGCCCAAGGAAACTCCATATCTCTTTCACAAAAAAATAGGGGGAGGGAGTTTAGTAATTACCTCAACTTTCACTTGATCCACATGCAACCCTTCTCTAAAGATTCTATGTCCAAGCAATACACCTGCTTCACCATGAAATGACACTTCTCTGAATTGAGAATCAGATTTGTTTCAAAACATCTACGAAACTTTTTCAAGATAAGTGTAAGGCCTACACAGGAGACATATGAAAAGTGTAATAAAAGAGTCCTCAAAATTTTCCAACTGTCATTTGTTATGAGGGGACTTACGAGCCATAAAAAGTTCCACGGGTCGCAAATGGTGCTTGTAGGTTGAAGGTCAAACTTGGTGAAATTTGGGATTTTCATGGATTCAATATACGACTTATCATACGGCTTATAAAATCTCTTACGAGTCGTACATCATGTCATGGAATGTGAACTAGAGAAGAGTTTCTGAAAGTCTAAAATATAATCAAATGAAACCCCTATCTATAACCCATAGAATGGACCACGACCCGTAAATAGAGTCTCATGCTCCTGTCCGACCAGATTTTAAAAGGGGCAAATTTGACCATTTTTATTGTTTAATGCCCATGCTACATTGTTTTATCATTCAAACGTCCCCTCATCAGCAAATACAACCCTAATCAATTCATTCTCCTCCATTCCAAAAAATTTCAAAGTCTCAAACACTCTCAAGCCTCCTCTAAGGTTTCAAGCTAGAAGGCCAAGCTAGGATTTCAAGTACCTCTCACCAAATCTGATTTTCCCCATTAAAATCATATCAAGGTATGTGGGTTTTAATTGTGGAGACTTTTCCTCCACAAGCTCAACCATTTTTCCTTTCTTTTGTGATTCCCCAAGTTATGGTATTACATGATAATTTAATGAATCCTTTTATATGGTGATAATATCAAGTATTTTATGATGATATGCTCTTGAATATGACTAAGCATTGAAAAGTCATGCAATGTCTATGATTTATATGAGGGTTTAATGATGCCCCAACCAAGTATTACTATGTTTTAGTACGCTCTTTGAATAATGAATAAATGAGTCTATTTTGTAACTCTCATAGCATTTACTTACAATTAGCATGATTTTAAAGTTGTACATGAACCCACCATGATTTGAATAAAGATGTATACCATGCTTTTATAATTGTGAAGGCCTTATGGCAAGCTATGTGAAACTATGAATGATATGAATTTTTGAAAATAGGCTATTATGCATGTTATATGAGACATGAAAACATTATGAAAGTTATGAAGTCCTGTATTGATGTTAAGAAACTTTTGGTTTGATGAGTTACTCTATGAACTATAATAATATTATGATATTATGATGCTTTGCACATTATGACTACAATATGATTTGAGTATTCCTTGTAATTGTGACCTAGTACAGAGCCAACTTTAGTATATAACCAATGTCTCATAACTATGTTGCCACTATAGGGTTATGAATTAGCTAATGGATCCATATAACTTAAGCTTCATGATTAACCAAAATGGGTAGTGTTCCTGTATGGCACATGCGAATCAATTACCTAAAATTGTAGTGTTCCTATAAGGTTAGTAAGAAATATATGCCAAAATGGTTGGTGTGCCTGTAAGGTGATTATAAAACACTTTCTATAAAAGGTGGAATCCCCTTAAGGTAAGTGTTTGGTTTATCTTGGCAAGGTAGACCACTCCTAGTTTGGTGTGGAGTGAATATCGAGATTCCAAGTAGTAGCTCACATAGTCTTACATATTGGTTATGGTCTCTTCTCATATATGTATGCTACGTTACATGACTTGATGACTCTTTATGCACATTTGACCACCGCATTGAGCATCCATGACATATTAAGCTTATATTAATTGATTATGATTATACATATTATTTAACTATGGCTTACATTCTTTGTTATATTTGCACCCCACATACTTAGTACATTCCAAGTACTAACGCATACTTTTTGCCTATATGATCTAGCCATTTAGGTACCGAAGTTCCTTTTCGTCATCCTCCTCCATGTGACTAGATGGTTCGAGTGGAGATTTTCTATTGGTGAGTCCTCCACTTTCGAGGACAACATCCACTTACTTTCATATCTTATTTATTTTGGATACTATCTTTTGAGCATGAACCCAAGAGATGTCTTGACCCGCATTCTATTTATGATTAGAGGTGTTGTTGGATGTTGTATGGCTATGTATGATTGAGCTTGACTTGCCTTACTATTTAATTATTGAAGGTTTGCCTTAGTCCTCATTCCCTTATGTGCCTCTTGTATGATGATGATGATGAGATGAAAGTCCCAAGTCCCTAATTTCACCCATAGTATGAGTCATACTTACCCGTCCCTTAAAAATTATTTGCTATATGATTCATGCTAATCCTCTTCCCTATAATATCCCCATAACATGAATCCAAAGGCCTGTTTCACTTAGAAATTATATGCTATGGGTTTGTTACTCTTTTTTGCTTCCATGAATCCAAAGATGTGCTATGTATGCTTAAGAGGTTCATATGATATCCCTTTGGGGTTCCTATTCATCGTGTCACGTCTAGGCCCTTAACTTGGGGCATGGTAAAGCTTGGTGTCAGACCACTAGATATGTTAATGGTCCTCAAAAATCCTACACACTGTGTGGAGTAGAGTCTCATTCATGGTTTTAATGTGCACCACAACTAATGAAAGAGAGGGTATGAGGCATCCTAGTAAATGCTTCACTTCTTTATACTTTATGTCATGCTTTAGATTTAACATAAGGTTTTCTATCTTTAATAGGCGGTCTTTTATTCTTTTAGATTGTGTCGCAGAGAGGAATGATACAAACAGCTCCCATCCCCAAGGGTAAACCAGCCCCACAAGCTCTCCAAGCGGAAGGAGAAAAGGTCACCTATACCGAGTACCGGAATGCGGTAACCTTTTTGTCAAGGTGATGTACTGCCAAAAGACAGCACTTTTGATGCTTACAACTTGCAAGTTTTTGTTTTCTCAATGCAATGTAATTTGGTTTTATGTGTTTTTTGTGTTAATATTTGAAGCATTACAGGTTTGACATGATTTTGGGGAAAATTGTAGAAGTTGCTTGTTTTTGTTGTTATACGAGACCCTGTACGGGTCATAGATCATTCTATGGGCCATAGGGAGGTTTTGTAAAGATTTTTAGTGAGGGTCTATTTTCTGAAGTTCATTCTACGAACATGCAGATGAGTCATATAGAAGTTTGTGAGTCGTAGAAGAGGATTGTGCCCTGAGGATCAGAGAATTGGACTAGGGGAAATGTCATTAGATAAAAACCCGTTTACGGGTTGTAAACAACTCTCATAGAGGGGTGTTATAGAGTTGAAGTCCAAAATTCCAACAGTGATTACGAGACCCCAATTGGGGGATGTAGAAGTTAATACGGGTCATAAAGTACCTTTCATATAGCGCACCGACCAGTTCTCCTATTTTTTTAGGACTTGAATTTTAATTATTATAAATAGGTTTTTTAGGTTATTTTTCAAAAGTTTTCGCCTATTACTCAGAGAACTCAATATTTTGAGAGGCAAATTGTAAAATTATATTGGAGAGTCTTTGAGAACACTTGTGGTTTCATTCAATATTTAAGCTTGTGATTTTCATTGAAATTAGATTACTTATTCTTAAATTTATTGTGTAAGTGTTCAATTATGTCGTCTCAATTCATAATTCCTGCATGTACACATAGCATGAGTAGTTGAATCCACAACTAGGATTGTGAGAACCAAGAAGAACTAATAAAGTAAAACTAGATAATTCATAATTCTTGAAAGGTGTATATACATGTACTAATTAACTCTCTTCATTTTGCATGTTTTCTAGAGTCGGCCAACATTAGGACCCGCCTAGTGTTACTGACTAGATCAAGGTAGTAATGAACAGGAAAAGAGATTAATTAACAGGATTCGATTGGTGTATTCTCGTCTAATCAACCAAATTGTCCCAAGGAGAGATTGTACTGGGACTAATAGGTAATGTTAGTAATGCACACTATGGAGATGGGCCAAGTCACATAGTGAAATTCACCTCTCACCTTTGACCAAAGGGCTTAGTGAACTTAAATTACCGTCCTACATTCTATACACAAGAAAAGAATTAGGTTATCTGGTAATACTGAGTTAGGAATCATGGGGAACATAATACCCTATTTTCTCTCCATTATTGACTTCTCTCTTATGATAATTTAGTTTTATTTCTTATTGACTATTGCAAAAAAACCCCTCCCCGGGGGAATTAAGTTGATTCGGATTGCATATTGGTGAATTCCTTGAGTCTACATATTCCATGTGGGTCTGTCCCTAACCTTGGTTAGGTTATATATCTTGACAACAACCGCTTCATCCTCTAAAAGGAGGTGTAACTTGGGTGACATCAAGATTTTAGCACTGTTGCCGGGGAATACGGCTAGAATTAGTGATCATTAGTAATTCGATTGTTAATCTTTAGCTCCCTTATTTTACTTTTGTTTGTTATTTTTGTTCTTTTTAAGGGTGTAGGTGTAGTGTATGCCTAAAATTGGGAGTCAAGGCAATCCTTTAACTCGATTTGATCCAGAGATGTACAGAACATTAAGAAGAATTGCCCAAGACACCACCAACAACGCAGCAAATGCACCTCTGATCAGGAATATTAACAAGGATGCGAAGAATGAGAACCCACCTCTTTTTTAGGACATTTCTCCACCGCCTTAGGATTGTAATGTCAATGCCTACTAGTGGAATCAGTACAAGATGAATCCAATGGATATGGAGGTGACTGGAGCTATTGTGTTGCCACCACTAGCAGCAGACACAAAGTTCACTGTCTCGAGTGGTTTACTTCAAATACTGCAGAACCATAGCCTATTTGCAAGCTTACTATTGGAGGATCCTTATAGCCACCTACACAATGTGGCATTCATCTGTAAGAGTATGATGGGAACACAAAATTTGTCTACGGAAGTTATAGGACTTCGTGTCTTCCCATTGTCTCTTACGAGCAATGCAGCATTATGGCTATCTGAGCTCCTGCCAGTTCGATCACCAGTTGAGTATAATTGTAGAGGGTCTTCATAGTAAGGTACTTCCTTAAACTAAAGAAGCTCAAGTTATAGGACCAGATCAACAACTTTGCGCAACTTCCTAGTCATTTAATCTTTTCCACATGGGAGCGGTATAATAGATGCTTGAAGAGTGCACTGGACCATAAAATTATGGAGAATATCATGGTGGGAAGTTTCTATCGAGATCTAGATGCAAATATTCAGGCATGTGTTGATACCCTCTTGGGAGGTTTGTTTGTAGAACAACCATTCGTAGAAATTATTGAGAAGCTGGATATGGTGGCAAAGGCAAATAACGTGTGGGAGCCCATGAATAGGAATCTAACCAACTGTGTATGTCACCCCCATGTCCCGTTAGGGAAGACTGGCACCCGTTGACGATAAGGCCCGAGAGAATCAACCTGTATCTATGCACTTTCTATACGTATTATAAGGGATTTCTACATGTGACATGCCTTTAAGAAATTAAATAGTGATAACAAGCCAAAAGGAAATGCATCTACTAGGCCGTTAGGGCCACGGTGTTTGAAGTACGAGACATGACCACACTTCAATTTACATACTATACAAAGCATCTAGATAAGATAAAGCATCTGAAAAGGGTCGGGATAGGCCCCGCCTCGACTAAATGTACAGTATAAACATATAAGCTCTAGACATAGACAAAAAAGCCCCCAAGCAACCTCGAGCTTGGTAACAGCAGCTGTATATCATGTACTTCTACTGGGGAGATCTATTAACACCTATACCTACAGCATGAAATGCAGGTCCCCCGTAAGGGACGTCAGTGCGAGATAATGTACAGAATATGTAAGGAAGGATATACTGTATATGAAGTAACAACTCAAATTAAACTATACACTGGTGTACGATAAGAGACGACAGTTAGTAATAATGTGGCATCATGTACCTTATGTTTTTTATATTACTTTACCTTTACTGTATAATCTGTGCACAGCTGTAATACAAATGACCAACTGATCTGTTGTAGAACTGTATCGGGATCGTCCCTGGCTAGGTTCTTCCTTAACCCCTCGGGCTACCACCCGTGATAGTATCGTCCCTGGCTAGATGATTCTTCCACCACTCGGGCTACCACCCATCAATAGACAATGTATCGGGATTGTCCCTGGCTAGGTTCTTCCCTAACCCCTCAGGATACCACCCATGATAGGATCGTCCTTGGCTAGGTGATTCCTCCACCCATCGGGATACCAGCTATCAGTAAACAATATACTTTATCTTTCAATTACCTTTGAGATGGTTCCTTTGGTGGTCACAATATTGGAGATGTAGGACTGTATATGTAGCATGTGACATGTAAATAATCGTACAAGACAATGTGACAATGAAAAAGAGTATGTTACATAAATAATAAAATGTGTATGAGATGAAATAACTCATGAACCTTATTTGGCAAAAAAAACCATGTAACTTGGTATCCAAGCATGTACTCAGATTTGAAAGTGACTATATATTGAAGCATATGAACATGTTAAAGAGTGGAGACACGGTTAATAGTTTTGTCGGAGTTGGTAAGTGCTTTTATGTGCCAGGGAGGGATCTATGTTTCATGCCAAATAATACGAAATCAAGTAGCCTTACATACCACTCTGTTTGACCTTGTTACTATCTCAAGATAACCTTCCCGTCATCCAAACACTTATATACAACATAGTAGGTGATAAAACTAGCTTTAGCAGCCAATAGATACATCTTGGGTGCCCAATCACATAAAAAAAACAACACACGGGCAGCAAGCGGATATTTATAAACCCGAGCGAATTCCTTCAACCTTTCCATCCCTAATCGTATTTTTTTAATACATATTTTAATGTACACACCATGTACCACCTGTTTTAGTGCCAGAAAAACCTTACAATATCCCACAAAGCACAACACATAACAATTCTACACGACGTAAAAATGGACAGCATAACGTTAGCTTTCTTCGCTGCATTTCGACGTCGACAATTCCAAACCTATTCCAACTCTAACCAAACTGTTCCAACAATATTTACATATGAAAACAGACCTAAAATAGTCTTACAGAAGCACTAAAGAAGTCATGAAGTACGTGAGCCAATAACCTTCCATCCAACAGTCCACAAGTTCCAGTCAACATTATACTTAAGATAGCACAATAAAACGCATTTTTTAAATGAAACCAAAATCAAGGCAACAACCTTAGGGTAACATTTATAACTCAAACCATGTTAAGAACATAAAATTCTCTTCATAATACAGCCCACAAATCATAGAGAAGTCACTAAAACAAAAGGCAAGTGTTTAGCAACTTTCTAAATACATGCTGTCTCAAATTTCCAGCACAAACATACTAGCATATACTTCTTGTTTTTCATACGAAAACCATACTAAACATATGTGTAAGCTTACTTACCACTACCCTTAAGGTACAGGGCTTCTCCAAGAACCCTAGAAGTTCCTTTTAGTTGCATTACAAAGTCAACAGACATTGAGAGAAAACTTGGAGACAATCTGATTTTTTTGTTAGTCAAGTTAACAATGACTTGTGGGAGCTGTTTTGAGCGCCTTATAAAGGGGTCTTTGGCCGACTTACTAAGGATACTTTAGCCTTACATTATCAAGCTGGTGATTCATCTCCTTTCCCCTTTCACTTGGGCCTAAATGGGTCTCCAAGTTGATGGGCTTGGGCTGCCCATTTTCCCAATTTCTCTTACTTAGTTTTGGGCCCAAATGGTTAAGTGTGTTGTGATGTTTTTGGGCCCTTTTTAATATCTTTTTTGGTCTGAAAATATAGTACATGGGTGATTCTAAAACTTGGGCCAAATTTACACACTTAACATGGACTTTATTCATAATTGGACTTGGACAATTCGACGTCGAGCCTCGTCTCTGTTTAGCTAGCAAATTTAAGCTAAGCAAGTAGGTGACTCACCTGCTAGATTCTTAAGTCATACAAGTACCTCAATTTCCTTACTTCATTTAAGGTCATAATCTCCTCAATGTGATACAAAAAATGTATACACTCGACCCTCTTAAGCGTTAGAAGCACATATAGCCCATTAACACGAGATTCAAGCACTTCTAAATTAGCGCTAATTTGACCAAACCTTGTCATGTTTCATTTGCATAGTACTAGTATTGTAAGACATGGGGTGTTACATCCTCCCCCCTTTAGGAATATTCATCCTTGAATGTTAACACAATTGAATAGCTTAACCAAGTTTAAATCTTTACTTACACAAACGTTTGACAACACGTTAAATATTCAATCAAACGTACCTATTAGTGTCCAAAATCTGCATGTTGGACTTCCTCTTTAGCTTCAAATAAGTAAGGGTACTTTGATTTCATCACATCCTCGGCCTCCCATGTTATTTCTTCTGCTTGCTGGTTTCTCTAATGTACTTTTATTGAAGTTATTTCTTCATTCCTTAGCTTTTTAACTTGACGATCTAGAATAGTAATAGGTACCTCTTCATTGGTGAGATCTCCTATAACCTGTACATCCTCAATAGGAGTGATACGAGATGGATCACCTATGCATTTTTGAAGCATTGAGACATGAAAAACTGGATGAACCATTGAAAGCTCTTGGGGTAGCTCTAGTTCATACGCAACCTTTCCGAACCTCTTAATAATCTGATATGGCCCTATGTAATATGGCCTGAGTTTTCCTTTCTTACCAGATCTCATAACCCCTTTCATTGGAGACACTTTTAAAAGTACCCAATCTCCTATTGAGAATTCCAGTCCTCTCCTTCTAGCATCTGCAAATGACTTGTGACGACTTTGGGCTATTTCTAGTCATTGCTATATCACCTTAACTTTTTACATGGCTTGTTGTACTAGATCTGGCCCAAGCAAGGTGGTTTCACCCATTCCAAACCATCTAATTGGTGACCTACATTTCCTCCCATAAAAAGCTTAGTAAGGTTCCATTTTGGTACTCGCGTGGTAGCTGTTATTATAGCCAAATTCAATAAGTGGTAAATGGTCCACAAACTATCTTTAAAGTCCAATCACAAGCTCGCAACATATCTTCAAGTGTCTGAATGATGCGTTCTTCTTGACCGTCTATTTGAGGGTGGAAAGTTGTACTCAAATTCACTTGTGTCCCTAAACTCCTTTGGAAGGACTTCCAA